>JALLOT010000080.1:0-28529 GCA_036939595.1 Thalassiosira livingstoniorum | reverse complement strand
TAAGTAGTGACTTCCTCTGTTTTTCAAAACTTTATCGATTTTGATTTTTAGGATTCTCACTATCCTTTTTGGATTCTTCTCGTCATTACCTTTTTATTGATGTATGACAACCTGGGTCTACCAGCATGTCTTCATCACCAAAATGGCAGTGTAAAATCCCATTTCTGCCAAATGGTAACACATGTTGCGCATTCAATATAGAGACGCTGTCGCCAAAGGCAACAATGCAATGGATGATAACATTTGACCACATCCAATACTAGTGCACTTGGTCTGACCAGAAACAGATGGCAACACAGTCAAGACAGACAGCATGGTCAGGGGATGGCACCTTTGGATGCCGTAGTATAGCTAGACCATTTGTAGCATGTAGTTGAACAATTGACGTATTCAAGACAGCCATAGAGGGTTAATCTAGTCCACGTCCATGTAACCCGATCGTATAGTTGTTGCTTCTAAGATGTTTGTTTCTGTGATGTCATCTGCATGGAGGAGAGGTCCATTGGCAGGTATCATGGTCAAGGTGGATTCGGTGATCATCTGTAGTAGTCTGTAGACTTGGGAATAGGAACCATCAGTACAGGAAAAGGCTCTTTTTTGCAGATCAGAAAAACCTGATAACAGCTTTTTTGTTGAGCAGAGGGAGTAAATAAAAAGTCCGGTTTCACACCGTTCGGCCGTTCGGAACATAACAGGTTCAGAACTGGGTTCGTTTGTAACCATTCTGAACCATTGGATAGAGCATTGGACGCAATAGAGAGAGTACTACTACCATACCATAGATGATAATATTAGTCAGTAATTAATAGTCAGCATGCAACGAGCGAACTTTTCAGTGCCTCTCACCTCGCTCTCAAGAGTAAGAATACTGTTCCAACACGAATGTTGGCTGTAATGCCTCATCTCTGTGGATCGTGCGTGCTCACAGAATTTTTTTGAGAGTGTTGCACTGTTGCACTGGTGTTGCACCACAATGTGTTTGTTTTGTGTACAGTACTTACATTATTACGAAGCACCAGAGATAAATTTAATTGGTCACATTCACCTTCACATATAGATGATCATAGATAATAATATGGTAATATCCCTGGGGACTCCACAGCATTTTCCTATAAATCAAAGGCATCCATCGTCCATCGTACTAGCCATCGCGATTCCAAGGAAGTGTCCATCATTCCAAATTGCAATTCAAAACCAATTCAAAACAATGCTCATAAAATTGAATTCGTATAATCCAAATCCAACAGAAATAAGTACCTCTTTGTCAGCATCTAGCTACTGAAAACAATTTCCTCGAAATATTATTATTATCTTCGAAATCAAAATGTTTTGGACTTCTATTGTACTCACGGCACTTTTGGCACGTCGAGCTTCAAATATTTTCGTGGATGCACATGGCTATCTCGAAGTAAGTTTTGTTGTACATTGGGCTCCAAGAAGTCAATGCCATGTGCTTAAGTAAACTGCAATGCTGATAACTGATCTCAATATCTTTGGCACATGTTTCTCTTTTTTTCTATACAGTCTCCTCGTTCAAGGAACTTCTACGCCTACGAATTTGGTCCATCCTGCTCGGGAGACGGTTGTCCTCCCGCCGAATATTGTTACCACTGCCTTAATACCAATGAAGGCGCATGCGGCTCATTTAATGGCCGTTCTTACGATACTTCGGACTGGGTAGACCAAAACGGTTCGTCTATGCCATGGATGAACCAGGGCACTTATCTCGAAGGCCAAAACATTTTTGTCAGGTCTTATCTAAGTACCCACCATAATGGACACATGGAAATCAGGGCTTGTAAGTATGGTCCCGCATGTGACAATGATAATGATGATGATTGGGAGGATTTGACTTTTGTCAGGGATGTTCTATACGATATGCCTAAGGACACCAACTATCCTGAACGCGGTATGTAGTTGCTATGCAAGTGATATTATTTTTTTTTCAAGTTCATCCAAATTCCAACTCTCTTTCTCTGGGTCCTCTGTGGTTATTTTAAGGTATGTATGCTGGGGGAAGAGGAGGAGGAATCCAATCTTTTGAGATGGAGTTTCAGCTGCCAATGGGTATTTCCGGAAGCCAAGTCTTGCTCCAATGGAAATATATGTGAGTACAACTGATTTAAATTTTATTCATTCACTAGACAAGTAATCTAAACTGCTGAACGAATTACACCCACCTCAACATCTACATCCATAACACGTGTCAATTTGTTTCCCAGCACTGCAAACTCTGTAAGTATTCAACCTACGTATTGGCAAGGCTCTCATGATCTCACATGATTGCATGTATGCTAATTTTCTCTAACTTTGCAAATGTCCCTTTCTAATACAATACTTCTCTCCGGTTCATGCTTCATGTTTGCTCTTAGTGCTCGCCTCCGGGATACTCTGAATACTTCGGTGCTAATCCAGAACTTCCTGACTCGTATTGGAACTCCGAGCTCACTCTTTGCACTCTACCATATCCTTCCGATGGAACAAGAGGCACTACGTGGCCCGAACGTAAGTAGTGGACATTCCCACACAAAATGGCAAACACGAGGTAATTTCATTCAATCTCTAACGACTTCCCAAAAAAATAATGTCAAATGCAGAATTCTTCAACTGTGCCGAAGTTAGCATCACATCTCTTGCTCCAACCACACCTACGCCAACAAAGCAACCTACTCCTCCTCCCACAACAGGACCAACTTCAACGAAAGCCCCGACCGTCACTCCTCAGTGCATCGCGGAGTGGGACCAGTGCACATACGATTGGGAAGGATGTTGCGAAGGATTTGTTTGTAAGCAAGTAGACACGACCGGTTACGGGCGTTGTCTAGTGAATACTTGCAGTGAAGGCCCTCCTTCGCCCACACCTCCCTCGCCTACACCGCCTACTGCGGGCGACTATTGCTGCTACGACCGCAATTCAGGATACCAGACATGCAGTGCCGATTCCTGGTGTAATGCTGTCGAAAGTCAGTGTGACACCTGTGGAGGCGTATTTTCGACCTCACCAGTNGTTGTGCAGACTGGGTGCTGCTCTTGGGGAGGAGATTGTAGCGGTGATGACCCTAACTCCAACCCTGGCTGTCACTATTTGCAGACTGATTGCGAAGGATCTTGTGGTGGAGCCTGGCAGGCGTTGTAAATTGCGTGCACAGAATGGTGATGGGGTTTTAGTTGAAAAAATAGATATGGTGCATTTGCAGCTGATTCTTACTTCAAGTCTGAAAGGTAGGCCGTCAACCGCAATTCAAGGGGAAGGTGTCGCATCGATTAGTCCTGAATGACTTGAACAGCAGATTTGCAATTTGCCAATCAATTTTCGTTTTAGTTATTATTTTTTGTCAAAGAAAAACCGCAAAAAGAAAAATTGGAATTATGATCTGTTTCAAACAAAAGGAAAACGTAGTAGAGGCAACGTTTATTTATTTTAGGTATCCAAATAACTCGAATAATGTTTCCTCCCAAATGGTTCAGATGTGATAAATGTCGACATTTTTAGAAGTCTGATAATTTTTCGGAATCAATGAATGTGGTCCCCAACGAGTTATATGTGGAAAACTCTAGACAGTAGACTTGGAAAATTAAATATACGCAATGCGTATTGAACGAAAATCACAGAATCACTCAATAAAGTAAAATTCAGGATAATGAATCCATTTACATGGTGCTATGCATCGCAACTGAATGTGGTTGAGTTCACCAAATTATTTTGTTAAGTCATTGAGCTGTCCTGAACTGAAAAAACTATTGGAATGTAGCCATGATGACGAAATATTCATTGATGGCACGAATACATAAACATATCAAAAACAATGTCGTTTACTCTCCATATCATGATTTACAAGTTTCGACTAAAAACGAAACCCTTCATATCAATTATTTAGGCGTGTTTTTTTTTTAAAGTTAGGAGAAAATGCTCCATTGCTTGTTACAATGGCACAATTACTTCAGTATCCATTTCTGATTTTGAAATCGAATGATTATTTATGAAATGAAAATGCACCTCTTGCATTTGAAATTTATTTTATTTATTTTCCTCACGCCATGGTTGTATTTATTTCATTTTGAAATTGCTACTACTATGTTAAAGACTTCAAATAATGTCATAAGTATCACATATTATGTAGCCCACATTAGCATACACCACCATTGTTTTTCTACCAAAGTTTGGAGACTAAAATTGTACTTATTACAACAATATTAAACTGCTGTGTTGTTTAACTTATTCGGCACAATACTCCAAATATGATATTCTTCATAGAAATGGAAATCAAGAACTATTATCTCAATGATTCACATTTTTTGTTTAACAAATGCAAACAAATTTGGCAATGATCATTCAGAATTTCAAAGACATTCAGTAAAATTTCACATGCTAGAAATTTTGTTTGATTCTGTCCATTTATATCAAAGTGATTGCTGCCCTTCCAATGATGAGCTGGAATGATTTTCAAAAAAAAAACTATATTTTAAAAATGTAAAAAGTTTACACCAATCAATAAATACAATGTTTCCATAAATGTAAACAAAAAAATATCATCACAATAACTGCATTTCATTTCATAGTACTTGACCTATGGGCTACAATTGAAAAATATCTCACGGAAATTCATCTAACCATGATGAAATTTCCTTAGTACTCCCACAAATGAAAGTTTTTTACCATATTTAGCCAAATCACAAAGATGAAGACTCACAGATCACAGAAACAAGGGACATTTTTTATTACTCCGCATATAATGTGTGCCTTCATTATTGTTAGCCCAGATATTGATAGCAAATTAATATTCATATGGATTTCATGAGGTTCAGGGTTCAATTTCAGGGCCTGGAGTCTTTTTGGAGGTGTTTAACGAGTATCACAATGGGCATTCATAAACTTAAAATTGCTGCTATGTCAATATGAAGCAACCACAAGATTTGTATTTCTGTGTTCTTGTGATATCCTTGATCTTCTCTAAAATAACTTGGCACAATGGTGACTAGTGGTAATGTGATCATGGTCTCATAACCTCAAGGTAGAAATTCAGATTGCTTTTAATGTTCTTATGAAAAGAGTCAAGGATGACATTTTGTTAGAGTGGTTATATGTATCAGTGTAGATGAAGACTGCAGTAATTGTATCTGTATCTTAGCCCACTGTGGCATGTAGATTGGGTTCTGGGATCATATGTGCATTTGACTGAATCAAAGTATTAGATCTTGATTCTAGGAAAGGCAATTTATTCAACACTATTTGTCCAACAGTACTGTCCTTCTAAACCTTAAATAATAAACATACTCTGGATTCTGATTAAAATGTTACATCTTCATATCCAGATTTCCTTCTTTAAAATGATTTTTTTGTTATATATATTCTGGATTTTAAAATTTTTAGTACGACAAACTTATTTGATATAAGATCACATGAATTTCATCTCTGATCACCATCACTCTCCTTTAGAATGTACTCAAAGTTTTTGAAGGCAAAGAGATTACTAAAGAAAAATGAGATGTCATAAAACTTATCAAACCTCAAAAACTGAAGGAAAGTGACACAATGCATCCAAATTTTCTTCATATAAAAACACCATTGTACCACTATCAAAAAATACTAGGATTTAAATGTTAACTTTGTATGGTTCTTCTAATCTTCTAGTGTGATACATGATTAACAGTGAGTCTTTTTACTATATGAGAGGTGTCTGCAGATAATCAGTCTTGGTGAAGCAATGTGATCATAATATTCATATGCTGCATTGAATCCATTGTGGTACAAGAATAACTTGTGGGCTTTTTTACAGTAATGTAGAGAGATAATTACAAAGTGCAGCATGGAATTTCAATATTCATTCCACTGACAAACAAGAAATTTATGAAATCTAAATTGTAGTTTGGAAGAGGATTTTTGTTTTACCTATATTTTTGTGACAGTGTGAACATAGCAATTAAAGATTATTTCATGTGGGTTATATTTTATGTTGATGATGATTAAAACCGTTACCTTTATTGTCACTATCAAAATTACATGTATTAGAATTTAGTGTTTATTTTTAGACAAAACTCCTTAACTTTTGATTTTGTCCATCATAAAAACATTGAAAATTTGTGTTGTCTAAGCATTAAGCATGTTCGTGTACCCTTTTTATGTTAGAAATCATTTTCCACAATGTATTGAATAGAATACAATAGAAATAGAACTAAAATAGCAAAATTCAATTGGTCAAGTACACTAAAAATCTGTATAAAAGGTCACCATAGCTCTTCATGTGTATATTTTAAACAAATTTAGAGTGATTAATGTGCATTTTTCAATCTTTATATTCTTTACTTTGAAACATAAAATATTATCTCCCTTTTTCACCAGAAGCGATAAAGGTATCAGCAATGTTGAATCCTGGTACATAGAGGATGGGACTACAATAAATAAATCCTGGGATTTGTAATCATACATTCAAATAATAGTAGTACTCCATATTGAGAGTGATAGCATTAGTGGTATCATAGAATTTAAAAAGAATTGTAAATAGAAAATTAGGCTTAGATCAAAACTTCTTTTTGCACCATTTAATCACAATTTTTGAATGCTATAATATTCAGAATGTGATGAGAATCAGTTTGAATCAACTTAATGTTTCAGCTCAATATTCAAATTCAACATGTCAAATGTCTATTTCAATACTATATGTCTCAAATATGATTATCCAAATGTAAAAAGATATGTTGTCAACAATAAAGTAAGTATTTGCAAACAAGGCCACAACTGCAACAGAATCAAAAGTTCAAACTATGACATTGACTATTTTTCACAATAGAAAAGATCATCTGGTCTTAATGAAAGATAAGGAGTTTGAGATTATTTCTTGCCTTAAGTTGCTGAATAATGAGGGATAAAAAACTGGGTTTCCTGAGTGTGAGGGGTTACATTGTAATAGGATTAGGATAAAATATGCCAAATGATCCAAAAATCAAACAGAGCTGAATGTCTTAATAAAAGCAAATGATACCCCCAATTTAAAGTTATGAAAATCATCATTGTAAATTATGTGGAGATACTTTCCTTTTATTTTAGAAAATCCAGCACAGGAGAAGTGATGTCTACCATGAAAATTAATTGTAGTAGTAGAAGCTTCAGAACAAAGTGGTTGCAAGAAGCCCATTTTTCAAAGCAAACATAATCAGAAAGTATTCAAGCTAACTGCTTACAATGCATGAAACCAATCAAGTAAATTTTGGTACTTATTAACCACTGGCTGTTGTGGTTTAGCAGTTGTTCATCATTTTTTAAAAAAGTGAAAGGACTCAAATTTTGTTTTAAAGCCACTACTATCATACTTGCATTGATATGGATAATCATTGTCATAAGACTGAAACCAATGTTAACAGGTTGTTTGGTTGCATCAAAAAGGGGAATAAAAAGTATGGCTCCATGTGTTTTTTCTTACAAATTATCTTTATATTTTCAAATAGGAACAAACTGGATTTTAGCTATGACACACTCCAATTTTTCATACTTGACAAAACACACAGATAAGATTTTCAAGTCTGAATATCAATTTTTGTCATGATATCAAGACACCTAGCACTGACATAAACTGACCAAAGATAATATGAAATGTATTTTCATTTACTCTGGTATAACTTCATTCAATAGTTGTGATTTGCAATATGATCTCAGTATCAGAAGAATAAAATAGAGAGATATCTGTTTAACCATTCAGGATATCTCTAAACAATTGTGTGAGTCAAAGATTTTGAATAAATATGAAAGCCCTTTTAAATTTAAACTTTCTGTTTTTTTGCCATTAATTTCATGATTGTAGATAGATCTAGATTATTCATATTAAATACATGTTCTCTGTTTCAAGCAAACTGTAAAATACATTTGAGTTGATCATGACTGAAATCATATTAGCTATGAGCTTTTTGATCAAGTTCCCTACAATGATTTGAATTTTATGAAATACACAGTTCACAACTGAAGAACATATCCTCATGTTAAGACCAAGATCAAGATGTAAATAAGCTGTTGAAAGTCATTGATAAAAAGTATACCAATGATAATGGATGAAGTCATTTGATATTTTCAATGTAGATAGGGATAGGATATTAAAATGGCTGAAAATCCAAGTTTTGAGTTTTTAATTGAAATGAGAAGTAGGTATTCCAAGATCAACACAACAGCATCATTAAGGTGAAGCCATCAATTTTGTTGTGGTTCTATACAGACCATATCAACAGTCAGATTATTATTTTTTGTGATGAATCATTTTAAATTACAAAATAACTAAGGTTTTCAGCTACTAGGTAGCTAGATCAAGAGACAGAAGCTGAGTTTTTTGTTCAAAATTTGATCTAAAATAAAACTGAATGTAATTAAATTCACCCCAAAATGTGAAAACTACATGACTTGTTATGGGAACTATAGAATGTAGCTGAAATAATATATTTTATCTATGATCTACTTTTATAGAACATGAGCAGTTTGAATGTTTTGAATATTTAATCAGTATTGGATAATTGAATACATAATGTTGATATCAAGGTACTATCCATAAAATGAACACACTTTGTATTTGATCTAAATATTTGCTCCATTGACAAACTATACAGACTATAATAGGATCCTTTAAAGCCCTTATTTAATATTTGAAATTGTCCAAAATAAATTGAAAAACTTCATAATCATTGCCATTGTTTGAATCAATTTTGTTCAAAAAATTATTTGTATACTGAGTGACTTACAACATATCATTAGAATGAATTTAATATTCTATTTTGGCATACTAAAATGTTGAGTTATAGTGATGGATGGGTTTATTTACATTGTATTTATTTGAAGAAAATTTTGAACATGATTAATTTTTACAGTTTGATTTGATTGCTCCATTGAATCTTATCTTTTTTGAAACTTTCACTAACATACTACGTACCTTGAAGATATTTTTGATTTCACATAATTTATTTCTTTGTATTTTTGTAGATAAATAGAGTATTATTGAATTATTTTTCACAAGATAAAACATGTTATTATTAAATCTCTAAAATAGTGTGTGAGTTCTTCTCGTTGCAATCAAACTATTTCTACTTGCAAGGTGAAATCATATGCAACCATTCAATTCTTGTCCCAAAAATTTTCAAGAATGGTCATCTAAGCCAACATTGAACATCTGATTTGATTAAAATGCTCAGATTGTCATGTGAAAGTTTACCAAAGCATTGGATATGAGGAGGTGAAATATTGTGACACTATGAACATACTTACAAAATGTATCAATCACTTAACTAACTTACAACAACAATATTCTTCAGCACTAAAAGTATTAATGTTCACCAAAAGAACAGTAATCATAAAAGCAAAAGATCAATGTGTAAACAATAGGTACTATTTTTCAAACCATCAACATATCAATTTCACTCATAGTATTTAACTGAAAACCAGTTGGAATCTATAACAAAGTAACAATCTCAACCCATTACTGATAGGATTTGTGCATTTATCACACAATGAATATTGTTTTGCCTTCTATTTTCTCAGGACAATACCAATAGTCTGCACAGTAACCAAGCTTTAATAAAAATGTAACAAATAATATTGAACTGAAGAAGAATGAATTATATTTGAACTAATATTCAATATATATATTGAGTTTTATCATCAGTAGTCAAACATAGGAATCACAAATAGGATCTATTTGATTACTAACTACTAACACAACTGCTTGGGAGTTGGAGTTGTGTCCACTAGACCAAAACATATGTGTGATTGAAGCTCTTTTCAAGTTGACAATGAAAATTTTTATTCATATATAGATGATTTGATGAATGATCTCTTTTTGTTTTTTATCAACTCCTTATGAATTCAAATAAAATTATAAAAATGATGAAAATGTGGCATGATGTCAAATTATTTTTTTAATTATCTTGTTTCCTGCAACTTTTTGTTAAATTTGATCTGTTGCATTGGTTGGTTTTGGTGTGATATGCTGTCTTTTGTGCAGACATTGTTTGCATTACTATTTCTAGGTGAATATACTTATTATTTTCTTGGACTTTATCCAATCCCATACAATAGGAAATAAATAACAATAGCACTGGCATTTCTGTTAGTTTTCAGTGTAAAATTCATTCAATTTTAGTTTTAAAAGATTTCTTCCAAATTACAGGCTCACATTCTTTTATCTTCACATCTTATTTTCATATTTTATCTAAACAACTAATTTTTATATTCCTCTACCCAGGAGTCATCACAAAAGGTATTTTTAAATACCTTTTTAAATGCAAATCCCAAATCATAAGAAACTTAGGTATAGGATCATATAAATAATGTGTAGAAAGTAATAATGATAAAATGATATTTTAATCTTAGTGTTTTTTCTTTCAATGAGCAAATTTATCTTCCAAGGAAAATTACTTTCTAAAGTTCAAGGAATTGTAAACCAATATAGTTGTATATCATCAGACTCAAAAAATCTTTACCTAATAACTAAATAAATAAATTTTAAAATCAATTCATATTGCTTTTATTTATCTACCAGAACTAAATTTCTGTTCAAAAATGCCAAAATTTAACCTTTGGGCTCTTGCCAGATTATTTTATTTACTAGTAAAATCAATTATTTACTAGTCCTTATCTCGAGCAAAAATAATATCCTTTCTTGGGTGATACTTATTTTTCTTCAATGTTTCATTGCATAAATAATGACAGAATTTACGGTTTGTGTCACCAAACTGCATGCAAAGGCTAACAAAACACTGATATTGCTTTTTTTTGGTAAAATCTGACAAAAAGTTACCAGATATTCATTCATAAAACATACAAAATTGACCATTTCAGTGGAAATAAATGTACTTCAGTGATGCTCAAGCCTATTTGTTGACCTGCTATCATTTTAGAGTCAATCTGGATTGCTGGCATCACTTGAGCAGAGTGGCAATCACCAGCAGCTATCTATTGACACACAACCCAATAGTGGTTAAAATTGTTGGCTTTGTGCATCAAAATAGTTTTTTTCTGTAATTTCCCTTTGTACTCGTCTAAGTACTTACAGATAGGAATTATCTGAAATCAATGTTACCCTCCATAAAGGTAATTTTCAATTTTTGAATGGCTAGTTTTGGTGTCACCATTTCAGATGTTACAAAATCAGTACTTCAAAACTCTGGTGAAATTCATTATAAAGTTTTTATAAGCTTCAATGACTGCCCACTAATCAGATTACCTCAAACAAAGATAATCCTAAAAGATAAAGACAAAGAAATTAAAGAATGGAATGATCAGTCAGTTCATAAGTTGAATGATAATAAATTGAAAAATAAATATGGATACAAACCTTGTTTCTAGTTTCTTATGTGTAATATAGACCACTTGATCTGGTCTTTATCTCCTTTTATCATTTTCATTCTTGTATAAAGAAAGACAAATCAGTTGAGTGAGTGAGATTGTGATTTTAATTTTGTCTGGAAATGGTAGTAGAACTCCAAGTGGTCATAACTTTTCATGATAGGATGAAATAGAACATTATCTGCAACAACCAACAACAGTAATATATTTGTGGTAGTTTTATTGATCAAAGGACGGCAACAAATTACCAATCACAGGAATAATCATTGGAAAGATATGGGTTTTAAGAAAATGTGTTTGGTACTTGTAGTGACAGGAGTGGAGGAGATATTAACAATATTGGAGTGTGTGTTATAAGATGTTGTGATACCAATATCATTTAAACTTGGAGTAGTTGCTCATCTTACTCTTCCAACAATCAATGTTTTTATTTTTTTTCAGAGTATTGAATTATCAGATCAGTTTCAAATTTCAAATCATCAAATATTTATCAGGCTTGGATATACAAGGATACCACACCCTCCATGGGCTTCATAACTAGCCCATTTCATATTGATATCATACAAAACATGTTTTTAAGAGCGTACCTAATTTCCCTTAATATATATATCATTATGTTTGTTGCAGAGAAGACTTTTTATAGACCTGGAGTTTAGAGATAGGTAAGGAGGATGTTTGGTTCTATCAAGGGATGATGAAGAGGCAACTCCAAGGGCAACACATTAACCACAATATGCCATATGATTGAGTCAACTACTTGAGTTACGTAGAGTTAGTAGGACAATGATTACAAGTAGTGTACTTGAATATCAATGCATGTGAATATATGAGGAGCCTAGAGATAGATAAACTAAGAAAACCCAAACCTTTGGTGAGGAAAATCACCTCTAGTTCAAGGAATGTCCTTTGAGCACTTGAGCCATTGTTGGACAAAGAGACATTCATAACTTGATCCAATTGAATCACTTGAATTGCATATAAGTAGGACTCCTGGTGGAAGTTCAATGTAAAAATGATTTTCAATAAAAAGTCCATGCTTATTGAGTTTTCTTTTTAACTAAAGGCAAGAATTTATATCATTTCAATCAACTTACAATTAAAAAGGCTGGTCACGACTTTTCAAGAAAAGGCAAGTGCTGACCAAAAAATGTGTTTACAATTATGTGTCATGTCTGTGAAATTGAGACCAATCTCCTTGGCTATGTTTTGGGCTGTATTTTTTTCTGTAATCAAGAAGTTGTAAGTTGTAAACACACTTTAGTTTCATATTTTTCTGATATAACAATTATTGAGGTGATATGATGTGTGCAGCACTGTGTTTTGCTAGTTATTATTGACACCTTCACTGGGTGGAATAAAAAATAACAAGTTATATATTGACAATGCTAAGCTTTTTGTTTGATACCAATCCCTTTAATGATGGCATGTTTTTAATGGACCTGAGGGAGAATTCAGATAGCTCAAGTAGACAATGAATTCATGTGACGTTTCTTTGACCATCTATTCTTCAAAGGAAAAAACAAGTCCTTCTTTGCATATCCTGCATGAGGTGAGAGATAGATCAAGATAACAAGAACACATTATCTAAAGAAACTGAAAGTACTAAATGGAGGTAATGTATATCATTTTGGAGACATTTTCATGTAAACTCATCAAGAAAATCTAGTTCACATACACAGTAATTGGTTTTGGGAGCTTTTACAATCATCAAGAGAAAACATTTAGGTAAACCATTTTTGATGAAGAGATGGTCCTATCTGTACATACAACAAGGAAAGGAACACCAAATGTACACTGATTGATGTTTACCTAATTTCCAGAATTAAGAAAATAAAATTGGATATATTGAAAAGAGTTGAACATTTTTGTGAGGTATTTAGTTATCATCATCAACAACATACCATATCATTCTATGGCAACCATGCTCATTTTCAAATTTTTTGAAAAAGAATAAGTAGATTTTTTTTCATCTGACACAACATAAACTGAAGTATTTACATACTTACACCCATAGTTACACATATTATTTATGTAATGATTAAAATTGAATAAACATCCAATACAAACTAATGGATAGCTTGTAAAACTTCAAAAGATTGTAAGTTGACACACAAACACAATAAACATTAATTTCTAAGAGAGGAAAATACAAGAATCTCTTTTCATTTTTTGTAAAATGCAACAAAAGAAGATTCAGAAAAAGTTAGTAAGTCAATATTTTAGAATATCATTCAATGTAAGTCTAATGTAAATATTTCTTAAATGAGAGAAGATGGCAGACTAAACCTCCCCAAATTTATACTGCAACTGTTATAATGACTATTAATATTGATTTATTTATCGATGAGATCATGAAAGCCAAAAAGATGAATAAAAGACCCAATATTCACTGAGCTTAGCCCAGTTTAATTTTATCATAATTTTCTGTGCTGCTTGATATTCTATTTCTAAATATAACACAAAATTTGAACTAATTCTATTGGGGAGATTGCATCTGAAGATCCATTTCTAGGACTGCAGATATATATTTTAACTCCACTTACCACTGATAGAGCCATGAAATAAGCAATTTGCTTTATTAATATCACCCCCAACCTCTCAGATATGTATGCTCAGGGTGACAGGGTTTGTCATTGAATCCAAGAAATGTACATTAAGCGGCTCATATTTCTCCCCACTACCACACCCCCCTCCCAACATTTGAATGTTGAATGGTTAATGGTCATACAACAAAAATGATGACCATACATTTATCCAATAATCAAATCTAATATTCATGGGAAAAATCTTATTTCTAGAAAAAATTATGAGTTAGAGTTTTAGCAACCAATAATTTTCTTGTGCATGTGATGGTCTCAATAACAAGGCAATACTCACCAACCACTTCATGAGCTACTTTGATAAACTAAATGTTGACTGGAATCTAAGAAAATTATGCATACTTACCTTGTGTTCCCACGATATTACATTGAATGTGAAACCAGTTGATGTCAACATGCAACCACTCATAACGAAGGAGACAACCTGAGACTACCATACAGCATGTTCAGTCAATTGTTGTGGAGTTGCAATATTTTAAACAAATATTTCTTAAAAGGTTTCATAAAAAGATGCAGATTTTTTTTGCGTGCGTGAGCGAATGAAGGTGAGGAAGACGCACGATCTTCCTGCGGCTATGGATTGTTGCGCCGGGAATGCACGTGCGCTCGTTTGGATCTCCAAGGACTCGCTGGAGGAGCTTAGTTTGGCAGAAGAACTCAAACAGATTCGCCAAATTTAAAACAAATCGAAAAAAAGAAAGGCCAAAACAAGAAAGGGTTTTGATAAGTAGGTTTTGATTAGAAGTGGAACGTGGCAAAGACAGACAAAGACTGAAGACTAGTAACTACCATAATAAGAGTAACAAGAATCTCTTGCAATAATCTTACGTTAGAGATGTGTTGTTTAGAAGTGAACATTGTGTACCTTTCTTCGTGAAGCATTGCTGACAAGGACTATAATATGATTTCAGCAAAAATATGTGACTGTATCTGTTTTTATCCAGCCAGTTTAACTCTGAAATTGAATTTGGTGACTGTGTCAGATCATTGTAGCTCTTTTGAACAGTAAAACCATAATTGACATTGATATTTTTCCCACATTTTTGGAGTGTGTGAGATGAGATGACAAATATTGGCCTCAAAACTATACTTTTTGTCAAATAGAAGATTGTTTTAAAAATATTTCTTCAAAGCTACATATCTTGCTAAGTTTATTTATACAAAGAGTTTAGAATCAACTTCAATCCTATACAGCATAATCTACTTTGTTTTTGACCAAACATCATCTCCATTGATTTGTTACAGATTGTCTCCCATCTTTACTAATTCTAAGATTGATATGTATTGTCATTGCTAAGCTTGATGATAAAACAGAAATTTTAAAGTACATTTAGTTGATCCCTATGGAAGTCAAGTGGCAATTTTCAACCAAATTCAACCAATGATCTTGAAGCAAAAAACAAAAATTTATTCCTATTTGATAACTCTATTTTTTTTATGACTGTACTGATCATATACCTCTTTACATTAGATGTTCTTTAAAAACCTTGATTCAGAAATTCTTCATGACCAACATTATGTGATTCTCTTTTCTAAAAGTGACAATGGTTCTACAATATACTACTGAATAATCTATTTGAAAATTTTATTTTTCTTGGGTCATTATGGTCTTTGAATACATACTTCCTTTAATCAAATTGTTGGAATTTTATTTTTCCCAAACTGTAGACAGAATTCACAAGGCAACATGACTCTAATGTTGGCAGTAAGAAATATCAAGCCTTGTAGCCAAGCAACAGATGTACTTACTGTATCCAGTAGCATTCGAAAATCCTCAAGATACACCATATGGACTTGTTTGCAAGATTTCCTGGATATTCCAATCTCATGTCTTATGAATTGCTGTATTTTTAGCAGCAGTGTCAAAATGAACACTGTCTACTTATTTCTGGATGATATGTTTAGGGGCATTTTTTTATAAATTAGGCATTTATTTCATTCAGAATTCAGACTCTAATAATGTATTGGACAGTGTTTGCAGCTGATACATATATTTCTTCATATCATTGGAGAGACTTTTGAATGAATAGGTCCAGTACAAATCACTTATCCAGACAATAGAATTTTTTTTTTCTTTCTGTTTTTTTTATTATTTTTATTAAGTAGCTGTAAATAAAAAATGTTTGGCATCTCGTCGCCAATTCAATGACTCAACGCACGCCATTCAGTGACCACACACTGATCACATCACAGCATCCAGGCAGAACAAAGAACACATCATTGGCTTGAATAGATAGGGCCCCTGACAAAGTCTCCGCCGAAAAATGGTTCCGACTGTTACTTTGATTTTGAATCCGGCGGTGGCATCAGCGTACCTCCATGTAGATAATACTATACCGTAGTTACGTATCTTTTGCCGTTTGAATTCATGTGTTTACTAACAAAAAAAGGGTCGCCAATTTTAGCGAATTTGTTATTTATTTTCGCAATTAGTTATCTAGTGATACCTAGTGAGTCGCCGTAAAATAGTTACTAATGTTAAAGCACCCATGAATCTGGCGGCCACTACTACTACCTAGTAGTTATTTTCCCGTTTACTACTAGTACTACTTTCGCCGATTATCGTTTACGTCAGAAAATTTTAAAACGAATTCGGCGGCGAGAAAATGTACTTTACTGCCACGTCATATAAAAATTTTACATACTACGTTGTTAAAGAGCCTGCTTGAATTGAGAATGATTTTCCCGGGATTTTCAATTTTCGTGATTGTTGCAACATCAACATTTCAACCACATCAAACCACATTCATTCTGATTATTTTTTTCTTCTCAAAACGCAAAAGAACCAGAACCCAAAGTAAACAATGACAAAAATCCGCCAGATCCAAGGGACATCATAATTTAGATCACAAACCAGCCAACTTGCCCAGCCAACTAACAAGCCCACCCGCCCCAGCAGTCTGTCACGTACATACAATACAAACCTTGGGAAAGACAAACAGCATAAAACACACCATACCAGTACAGAAACGCACCTTCCAACGACACTCTAAACTTCTTAAAAATGAGCGACGCCAACAATGACGAAAACAGCGGTGGAGAAGTCACCGCCCTCCACGATCTCATCGCTGGTGGCATTGCAGGATCAGCATCTGTGATTGTCGGTCATCCGTTTGACACCATCAAGGTCCGATTACAAACCTCTTCTGCATCCTCCTCTTCCGGCAATGCCAAAAATGGCAAAGGTCCATCCTCCTCCACATCCACCACATCCCTCCGATCCCTCTTCAAAGGAATGGCCGCCCCGCTCTCCACCGCCGCCATAGTCAACGCCATAATATTCGCCTCCTACGGATCCTCCACTCGACTCTGGGAAGACGTCTTCGAAAATGGCCAACACGAAGACTCTCACATGCACGGGACTATGTCCCGAGAAGGCGTCATGATTGAAAAAGGCGAACATGGTACGCATGAACAATTGAAAAGTTGGAAGAAGAAACAACGTCAACTTTCGAGTGATGAGACTCATGATGCTCATGATGCTAATGAACATGCCGGTTTGACAGGCTTTGGTGGTTTGGCTGGTGGGTTTACGAGTCACCCCGACGAAGTGAAAGATGGCATGGATGCCGCTGCTTCATCTGCGGCTTCCACCAATTCCACCAATGCGTGGGTTGACAGTACAGAACCGTCAATAATGGAACATGAACCAATCATTCCAAGTTCATCCATGGAGGAATCCAGCTTTGCCACGGAATCCACACCGTTACAAACTGGAATTGCAGAAATTGCGGAAACGATGCCGCAGCCAATGAGCGAACAACAACAAAATCTACTCAAGGTGTTTACCTGCGGGTCCATTGCTGGGACGGTTCAAGCATTTGTAATTTGTCCCATGGAACACATCAAGTGTCGGTTGCAAGTTCAATCTGCTGCTGCAGCTTCTTCGGCAACCGCCACTGCAGCAACCACAGCCTTGCCCACTGCCAATCTAGCAGTGGCAACTGCCGGCGCCACTGCCACAGCCGTCCCCAATCCAGTCACGAAAATCCTCCCAAATCCAGCCACCACCCTCTCCTCCACCACCCCCCACTACAAAGGCCCCATAGACTGCGGCCTCTCCATAATAAAAAACCACGGCCTCTTCCGCGGACTCTTCCGCGGCATGGGCGTCACCCTCTGGCGCGAAACCCCCGCCTTCGGCCTCTACTTCGCCACCTACGACTCCATCAAAGAAAAAGTCGAAACCCTGCTCGAAGAAAAGGACCACACCCACCCCATCCCCAGCCATGCCCATGCCTGGGCGGCATCGGCATTGGCGGGGGGGATCAGCGGAGCGTTGACCTGGGCGATCATTTATCCGTTTGATGTGATCAAGTCGAGGATTCAGACGGGGCCGTTGGAGGTGGGGGAGGGGGAGAAGCCGAAGGGGATGTGGGTTGTGGGGAGGGAGATTGTGAGGGAGCATGGGTGGAGGTATATGTTTCGGGGGTTGGGGGTGACGCTGGTGAGGGCGTTTCCGGTGAATGCGATTATTTTTCCGGTGTATGAGTTTGTGTTGTTGCAGTTGGGGGATGGGTAAGAGGTTGGAATGTGGAGTTTTTTATGGAGATGCGAGAAGTGTGGTGTCAATTGAGGAAAGGATGGCCAGATGTGTTTATGGATTTGCTGCTTTCAAAGTTTCTTTTGGAAAATAATTCGTTGAGAGATATTACCGATGAAGGAACACACTTGTCATACATCAAATGGATGGACTACGGAGGGAGCTGCAAGATCGCCAAATGCACATATCCGATTGAGTTGCTCGAAGTTAATTGACACCTCTAGCCAAGAATTGATCATCCATTTCTACAAATGAGATTGATTGCCTTCAAGAAAAGGTTAAGTGGAGTCCATTTAGAATGGACATTTTTCACGTGGCTATTTTTTAGAGCTTAAACCAAAATAACATTCAATGCCTCTATGTACAAATTGATCGATGAAATGTCAGGATTGCAGCGAAAATTCAATCACTTGTTGTTAATTTGTTTAAATTATTTCAGATCCAAATTTTACATGTGTTCATTTACATAAGTAGTTGAGAAGCAAAGACTTCAGCACAAAGACAACCTAATTTCCATTGTTTTTCCATTCTTTGAAAGTATGCACTTTGACCACGCTGGTCAAGTTCACTTTCCAGGGATTCGTTTTTCGCATTACTATCAGTGACAGTAGGTATTTCATTTGCAACAATCTCTTGGATTGAAGCATTTCCTTCGTCAAAAACTTTGGTTTGGTTGCATGCAGTATGCGATGCAATTAGTGCATACACGTGGGATTTTGTGCACAAGTCTGGTTTGGAGACCTTGGTGGATTTCTTTCAAATGAAATGAGATCGCATTTTTTCAGTACTTTTACCACCGTGTTTTCTCCTTTCTTGGTCACATTTTTTCATGCTCAGATACGAATTCATAGATCCTTTAGTGTTCACTGTGTTCTTGCATGATAATGTTTGCTTTTGCTCCCACAATAAATCACTCTTCTCCTTGGGAAACGAGCATGATGGACCTTGGCAATTTCATCTTCTTCATGTTTGTGTTCTGTTTGATTAGCATTTCAACTTCTTCTGTTTTTGCTTCTTTCCATTCTTCTTCTTGATTTGTGGATCCATCATGTTCTGTCCTGACTTTTTCATTAAGTCCATGTTATTTTTGGATCTGCAAACAGCTGCAGACCAACAATAGATTTTTATCCTCTTGAGATGATTTGGTGGTGTTATATATTTTGTCTTGTTGTTTGCATGGTTCTTAGTACTTTTCTTTATATTAAGAGTTTGTTCCTGGATCCACCTTAACAGGCTTCTCCTGATCCATGACCAACATTTTGATGAGAATTCAACAATCCAAATTCCTTTTGAAACTTTCAATTCTTTTTCAGTTTGTGTTGTGTCCATTATTTTCAGTGATTCTGACTTTCACTGGGCCACCTTTTCAATGTCTCCAAATCCTTTGAGATTTTTTAATTTACAACACATGAGACAATGGAATTTTATTGATGCTTAAGTTGCAACTTTTGTGCATGCAATTTGACTGGCAACTGAGATTTTCTTGAGTCCATGCAAGATAGTTTCTTCATTTCATGTTCATTGTCAATTCAAAACTCTCATTTTAGATGGAAATGTCATTGATCAAAGTTTGTGGAAGCAGAAGAGACATTTTTAGGATTATGAAAGTTGTTCTTTTGTTTATTTCTTGTGTGAGGTTGATAGAGTAACTGATTTTAGAAAAAGAAGTTTTTTATTTTGGATTCAAAATGGATAAGAAAGGATACTAATATTGCAGTACAAACTGTGTAATTGCAAAAACTAAATTAACAGAGAAAAAAATTGCTGGGTGTAAATTAAAAAGAGAACGACTTATAAATACATGTTACTTTCTATGTGATGGATTTTGACTGACTGTTTTATAACTGTAACTGCTCCCATTATGTGCCCATTGAACCCAATATAATCACAACTCCTACCATGACATATGTGAGTTGCATCACATATTCCATATACACAAAAATCATGAATATCATGAAACAAAAATTCCTTATGTAAATAGTGTGTGCTATTATTATCATGAATCATGTATTATTGTTTGCCAGACTCAAAACAATGATTTAATTCTTTACATTGATGGTGCTATTGGTACACATCTCTCTTAAAAAGTTATATATCATCAATTCTTTCAAGTCAGGTAGGCATACTGAGGAACTTAATTTAACACATGCAATTAATATGTCCTCCCTCTAGAGCAGAATTACCTAGTTCTTTTGCTAGTTTTGAGAATTTTGAAATGTTCTGCATATGTGAAACATATGAATGTATGTGGAAAGTATACTATTATGATAATTTGGCAATTTGATTGGCAACAAAATGAGTTTTGTAATCTCATGCCATAAACTGCATGGGACACTAGCAAAAATGCAGAGAGCATCATAATAAAGATATTTGAAAAAGCAGAAATAGATTTTTTTATTGATCTTAGGTAGATATTTTTGATTGATTAAGATAACCATATTACAGTTTTGTTATAATCCATTGCGTGTCTAAAATTTGTCAACTAATGCAGATCTAGTTTCCAATGTATTTGATTCAACACAGATCATTGGTTTTGAGGGAGGATCAACAATTTTGGCAGTCACAGATAATGTTGTATAAGCTCATAGCTTAATGATAGCTTCTCTTTCATTAGACTTCATCATGTGCCCCCTGAATTAACACAGGTTTATTCAATAAATTCTTGAATGCTCCAAACAAGTTATGCACTCAAACTTGTTGCATTGAGCATGATCAAAAATGATGTCCCATCCTTTTATTGGTTTGTGTCTTATGTTTTATCTTCTCCACTCACACTTCTTGTTGACTTGATCACAATGACACAGCAAATTACCCACCTTCCTAACATGGATAATTTTTTGTTGTTTGTTGAGTTTGATGTCTTATCTGTTGTTCCCATTCGATAAAACTCAAGACTACAATTATCCCATATAGACAAAAAACAGACAATTCTTCCACTTCATCCTTTGACCAGGAATGTCCACAAACAAAAGTATGCACCTCCTCAAATCCACCAACACTTGTGATATGACATCAAAGAACAGCAATTATTGTGTTTTAATGATCCAAACACCACAAGATTTATTGTTGCACTCAAGATGAGATGACATCATCAAATATTAATGTTTTCTCTCATCAGACTTTCTGATCTCTTATCTTAACATTATGTCAAAAATAATTATGGGAGCACCCAGTCATCCTGAAGATTAATGGAACAAATTACAGCTGATGGTTCACTTAGAAGTCTGGATCTCTTGACCTTTAATAATTTTTGATCAAGAAGCAACCACTATTCAATTAATCCAGCTCTTGCAATGCTATCTGAAAGATTCTCAAATGTTGCTCCCTTGTTGGCAAACAAAGAATGGTATACTATGTCCTGTGTGAGAAGTTTATTATGGGGGGACAAATTGATTGCAAAATGATTCTGTTATTTCCACTCATTCTATGCCTTCAGATCCTTTTCCATTGACAAATGGTCACTGAATTGAGTGTTTTACTTGAAATTGGTTAAGATTATGAGGATT
The DNA here is from genome assembly GCA_036939595.1 of Thalassiosira livingstoniorum. Lineage (NCBI taxonomy): Eukaryota > Bacillariophyta > Thalassiosirophyceae > Thalassiosirales > Thalassiosiraceae > Thalassiosira > Thalassiosira livingstoniorum. The sequence continues at coordinate 6,563 of JALLOT010000080.1, read as the reverse complement.
TAAAAATGAACTTGGCTGGTATGTTTCTCCCTTAAAGAATAAAATACTTTAACTCTCTAACTTATCTATCTTAAAAATAGTTATCTAGCAAAAATGCTATGTAATCAAAAATTATTGCTGATCTCCTATTGAAATATTACTTTCTTCTTTGGATACAGTATTCAAACGTTGGTTCCGCTTTATTTCCATAGAAATTACACAATTTTGCACTACTTGCCATCATCATAGCTCAACTAAAATTCATCATCAATATTGGACAAGCTATGAGAAAATCTTAGAGGCTCCAGAACAAACAGCACTGGGCTAATCCCTGGGATTTGCCCTAGAGCCAAAGTTTGTCAATACTTTACACCTGGACTTGCTCAGAGTTTCATATACACTTGTAGGTACTTATTTTAATGCTATTAGAGCCCTGTTTAAAAATATACTGAGGTCAACTTGATGTGTTTGATTACAATTGTAATTTTGGCATGATCAAAGAACATTATCAACCAAAAAAGTTAGATTTAGTGAAGAAAAATAACAAATTTTAGTAGCAAAGGCAAGTACAACTTATTTAATTTTAGGTTTAATGGTGGTCTCGCTTCATTTTTTAAAAAACTCAAAAATATGAGATGAGATATGAAACAATTTTTCACAGCGCCTCTAGAAGCCAGATGTAACACACTTGCTAGATAAACCCTGCAGTTGGCCAATGGTATGTATCAGTACCTGAGCCAAGAGTTTTTATGAAAATAAAAATTTTTTCTAGCAAAGAAGGGGAATATAGATAATAGGTTTTTGTATTTAGTTCTGAGTCTTTTTAATCAACTGGCAGTTGATGTCTTGGGTTGAAAATAGGCCTTTTGAAAACATTTCAATCCCTGAAATTTCCAATGACAAGGTAACCAAACCATGTAATATCCCCCTTTGTCAGATACTGAGATGACATGACATGGCATGATAATTGATTCAATTAGATTGTCAAAAATTTGAATAGAAACAATCTTTACCACTAAATCACAAAAAAACTATTAAACACTTCACACTTCACACTTCCAGTTATCATCAGCATAGACAGTTTTCTATTATTTTTAAGAGGTTTTAAAAAGATAGAAGCTCAAACAAAAATATTATTTCAATTTTTAGATCAATGGTTATCCAAAGTTTCCTCCTCACATGGTTTGATTCCAGTTTATTGCCAAACAAAGAAAAATGTATCAGCTACCATGTACTACATTGTTGTGTATTTCCACCATTCATTTATTTTATTAAATATTGTATCACTTGCAAGAACTTTATTAAAGTTTAAAAGTGCAAGATTTGCAAGCAAGAAACTAATTACACAGTACAAGGCTTAAAATTTAAAACAAAAAAGGGTAACGTGAAGTAGTGGGTTTGATATGATTTCTCTAATAATTCAAATTTTATTTGTAATTTTCAAATGTACCATGAGTATCTTTTGCATGCCCTTTCATTTCATCAAAATAGTATCAGGATACTGTATATTTACATTTAAGTAAAAACTATACATTTGGGGTTGAATATTTGTAATTAATAATATGTATGATTTTTGTTTATTATCTTTCTTTCAATATCATCTTTGTGATTGTAGTTGTGTTGATTATTTTAGGTAATAAAGAGAATAGCAGCATTCCATGCATTCCTTTCAACAAAACTTTCTATTCTGTACTGAAAATTGTACCAACATGGATATTTCTTCATTCAGAATAATAAATTTAAACCATGTGGAAATTTCCTATTGATGAAATGTAGAAGTCAGCTTCTTACCCAACCAATGAAAATTAAATTTTCTGTTATATCAACAAGATCATCATGCTAAAAACCATATCAAAATATTTATTCCAATCTATTGCAATGCAATTAGTAAAAAAGATAGACAAAATACACTACTTGCTACCCTTCTGTTTCAACTTTTTTACTTGATTGATTACAAAAATAGGCTCATTTGACTTAGCACCAATTTTTCATTCTCATCTTTTCAATTGTTGAACTCTACCCCCCTCATGCATAATTGGAAAGGTTTGACTGAAAAATTAAGTTGTTCCAACAGTGCAATTATTTGTTGTAGAATCAGATCAGCAATTGTGTTCTTTTTCTTTTTAATATGATTGTCATAATTTTGATTTTTGATTGGTTTTGGGTCACAAACAAGAAGATGAGAATACTTTTTTCTGTACTGTCAACATACCTTTTTGAACTGTAGATACCATTTTCATAATAAAAGTATAATTTCTCCAGTTTTCTTTGCATAATATTTTTGGCACCCAAATTGCAAAAAAAAAATATAAAAATAATTATTTACTCATAACTTTGCTGTCCTTTTTGAATAGAAAATACATAACATCATTAAAGATGTAAGTTTTAAATTATCTGAATGGGTTCAAGAATAAAATGCAATTAACTGCACTATGTCTTTGGTATTATTACATGAAATATTTTACAATCCAAATAATGAAAATGTCTAGCTTGAAAGATATACTATATTTTTAATTTGGAGCACTGTTCTCAAACTAAACTAAGACAATAAAACCAACTCCTTTAATGGTGTCAAGTCAATATATTTCTACACTAAGTGTACTACCTACAAAATAACTATATTATTTGTTTTTATAACTATGATAAAATTGACATATCATTGGCTTTACAATGAATTACCAATTCATGAGAACAAACAACTAGATTATTTTCAAAACAAGTAAGTAGGCATCAAATAATTAACATTGGTTCAACCAAGAAAATTTTGATAAATATTACCAGGGATAATTTATTTTTTGCAAGCAACAAAACCATTGGAATTTAGAGTCATATTATAATTAGATTTTATTCTGATTATCATTATTCTTTTCAAATGGATCACAAGACTGGAAACGTACTTTACAGTAAAGAGTAATGTCAAATAATTCATAGTATATCATCATGATATATGCCAGCATCATATTGAAAATACATCACAAATGATTGGATTTTTCATGGAAACTCCACTTGTAAATAATTGAAAATGAAAACATTGAGATCAGAATGCAGCTTCTTTTTCTTGGGCCATATTTTACTTACCAATCATGCAGTGAATCATCAGGTGGTTTGTAAAACCAATAGGACCTTCAAGATAGGAGTACATGTATCTAGTAACCATCAAGTGTGGTTTGTGGTGTTTTATTTCTTCTGTCAATTTTTTCCCTGAGTTTCATATAAACTAAAAAATTACAAACAAGTGCAGTTGCCAATCCAGAATCTTGCTTGTAACAGGCAGAACTCTCCTGTCTCCTGTTTCCTGTCTCATATCTCTGAGAGACTCCCACACACCACCAACACGGATACATACAATACACAAGTAGATATGTTATTCTTTTTAATATTAATATACCATACCAATTGCAGTTTAACATTAGGTCATTTGACAAATTGAAAAATGTGAAATGCAGTGATTGAAATTTGTTATTTCTGTAGTAAAAAAAGTTTTCACGTTAAAAATATGAGATGAAATACTCATAAATAATAAAACTAAACATAATTTTTCATGGCCAATCTCAAATCTACTTTCATAGCAGAACCAGGGTCTGTTTTTGCCCCACCTTTTACTAGTAGCATGTGTTTGCTCCTTTTGCTCCACATGGATTTTTTCTGTGCACCATCTGTTTTTTTTGACCTCTTTTTGCTCAAGTTGAAGCAGGCCAAAAACTTGCCAACAGCTTAACAATGGCATTTCTGGAAAGAAAGTTGTACCCTCATTTCAAACGGGGGACAAATGTTTGGCAACTTCTACTAGGAGCTTGAGCTCCAGACCTCCACAGTGCAATTTATTGCAGCTCCTAGTAATGCATTGTGAGGCTGGTTTGTTGATGCACGACCACACAAGCTCAAACATTTCACCTCAAGATCCAAAATTGCCAGACCCAGCTCCATTTCAACTGACGATGGCAATGATCAAGCTCAGTTTTTCTAGCATCCACAGTACAAAACAGGGACATCCACAGGCGTAAGTAGAGGCATCTGGTTATAGTTATGTATGACAGCAATGGTATGTGCTCATTCATTGGCAGACTGATCATCTTTTGTGTTGGATGATGGCTTTTGTTGATGGCATCATTTCCAATTTTTATTGTTCAAAGTTTGTTTGTCCCAACCAATCCAATCCATCACCCCTCACACTTTCTTGTAACTGACCATCCCACCACCACCACACATTTTAGAAACCCCACAGAAACAGCTAATGGTCAAAAGGCTTTCAAAGAGCTTTGTTTGGTGCTGGTTTGGCGGCCACAGGGCCATTTATTTGGGCTTAGGCCATCAACACCTGTTGAGGTAAGATTGACGTTCATGCCGGTTTGTGTTTTTTGTCTTGCGCCCTATTTTCTGACCTTTTGAATCTCCATCTACAACAAGGTAGTGATAGGGATGGGGTTGATGATGACATCCAATTTGAACTAATCTATCTGCAATATAGATACAGGTAAGTCATGTTTTGTTCAGACTTGAACATGATCCAGCAATGTTTCTGTACTCACTAAAATTCTACTTTAATAATAGCTCTTTACACAATTGCCTGGACGGCTGAGGTGTGTGGCAGAGTTGATGCAGTAGTTTGATGGCACATAGGCAAACAGAGTGATCGCGATTTGTTTTTTTTCATTTGTTCATTCTTTGAATGATCGTTTTCTTTCACGTGTTGACTTTGTTTCTTGTTTACTCATCTGTTTCTCTCCTTGTCATCATGACTAGTGGGTCCTCAAAGAATCAATGTGAGATACAAAACCCACAAGGTAAGGACATCTGAATTTGGTTGAGGGCTTTGTAGTCAGAAAGAAAAGAAGTTAGAGCGGCTGTGGTGAAGAATCAATGGATTACATGGTATGTAACATCTATTCTTCTTCTTCTCTCAATCAAAATGGACTAATTGCCATGCTGTGAATATGCTCACTTTCTTTGGAAGCTCATTTTCTTTGAAAAACTTGTAGATAAGGGGGAGAGATGTTTGAGACCAAGTCACATGTTTTTTGCGCCCCTTGCTATTCATGAAACTGATCCTTTGGTTTGTGATGTGGTTGATGATCTTCAGTTTGCGTTTGAAAAGTATGTTTTTTCTACTGACCTGCTGATTGTATGTTACAGGTTTCAGTGACCAAGAAAGGCATTTTTTGAAACTGTTTGCTGAACTATTGTTCCTTCACATAATGCAAAGTGCCACTCACTTAAGACTTCGAATCCTGAAATAGATCAAATTCAGTTCACACATTGAAATCAATTACTCAACAATCGACCAATTAAAGTTTTAAATGATGCTGTTTTCTCTCACAACATTTATGAAATGATCTTAGTAATTTTATCTGTAAAATAATTAATATCAAATAAGGAAGTATTCATGTCATTACAGAGGATATTAAAATCTAAGTTATGATTTTCGAATATACATGGTAGCAAAAGTTAGGAAGAAACAATAATAACTACCAAGAACTTCCCCTACACTGAAACCGTCTCTTTTGTCCAATGTATGTTGCTGAAACTATTCATGAGTGATCACTACTCATTGCAAAGACAACATAAATTAACACTCAGATGTTTGTAAATATTTGCCATCGACTGGAAAGATATTCAACACGTTCAAATAAGGAAATTGATTTCATTCATTCAAATTATTTACCCAATCACTCCATACCATTACAACCTAGTACTAAAAGAGATTAGACAATGCCCTTTATATTAGAGAGAATTTTGTTTGATTGAATATTATGGAAGAATTGAGAACAAAACTTATGTTTGATACTAGTTTGAATTTTGAAGTTTGGGTTGTGCATTTTGATCATGTTTCAGTGTAGTTGACAGCAAAAATGAGTAAGTCATAATGGGTGTGTCCAAGCACTTATCCTACATTAAAACCATCCATATCAGCCACTCACATTGCTGGTAATATTGTTTGTGTTTCAACAATTCTTATTGATTAAACATTTATAATTTTGTGTGTCCTCTCCTCAGCTAATCCGAGGTGTTTTCTAGATTTTGATAAAATGAAAAACAACTAGTAGTCCTGCTAGTACTTTTAGTCCCACATGAGTCCCACAAAGCGTATTCACCTGAAAACTTTGAACCTGGATCACTTTTTACAGAGTAAATTTTTTTCTTTGGAAATTTCAGGATATTTTATTCATGTATTGCATGAAGTTCCCAAAATTGCAGACAAAAATATTGAGTTTGAAAATTTGGCATTTGTGCCAATAATACACCCCCTAATCAGAACTCAGAAGAAATCACAGAGAAAAAGAACAAAATAAAATTCCGGATTCCTAAAATCAGGCAGGCTCTCAGACTCTCTCAGAGACTCCCATGTCATGTCATCGATCGGGCTCCCGTAAGTTAGTACAATACACTAGTACAAAGCCTACTAAGTATTGTACATACTACTACCTTGCTTACCTACCATAATGTTGTCATAGTCGGTCTACCATAATAATACTAAGTACATTTTGAATAGCAGTACGATACAATATGGTAAATAGGTAGGAGTACATCATACAAAAAAGGTTCAAATCTGTTCAAATTTTCTTTTACATAAGCCACGCCAGGCA
>JALLOT010000079.1:9475-29306 GCA_036939595.1 Thalassiosira livingstoniorum | reverse complement strand
TGATGCTACTGCTTTGACGTCTGGTCCTTTTGGAAATCATGGTAGATGCCATCCGAATATCTTACTTTTCTTTCCATTCAAAATCTCGATTTGCTTCTTCGTGTTAATGTTATTCATTGATTGTTTTGTGACATCATACGACAATGTTGCGTGCATCGAGATGCATCAATCTAAAATGACAACACCAAGTTCTTTCATGGAATTGCTTTGTTTTGTTTTGTTTTGTTTTGAGCCTGTTGTCTACTATGATGGTACTGTTACCAGGAGTACATAATATGATAAAGATTGAGTCGGTGGGCAGTGGGCATGCAGTATCTGAGATAGGTTTGCAATTGCCATTGTTGCCATTGGATGGCACAAGTCTTAGATTGTGCTGACATGGTTTGTCTGCCAGTCTCAATACCGGATTTCAGCTGTGTTTGCGGAAGAAGAAAAGGGCAGAACAGCAGAACCAACTTGCGATTTTTAGGACGGATGGTTAGCAGCTGTTTTTTTGTTAACCATGTTCTCAACCAAAAAAGCCAAACATTTTAGCAAAGCAGCTGAACATCTCTACTTACACTTAGTTGAGTATTGTACTAGAGTAGCACAATCTCCTCTAGTGTTGAAGATGCAATACACATTACCCTACAAAAATTGCAGACTTCTGGTAAACACAAACCAAAAGACACAAAAGCAACCAAAGAATCTCAAAAATTTGTAATAGAAATGAATGCAACCACTCAACAATAGCATCATTTTGGCTATTCCTGTTAAGGTTCCAAAAGTCAAGCTGCTACCATAGCCCATCAGATTCCCTTTTACATTGTGTGATGTTGCTGGAGATAACTCTTTGCACTCATTTTTGGGTCTTACATTTTAAGCAATCATACATATTCTAGATACAGAAACAGCAACAGTATTTGTTTAATACTGCAACTAGCATTAGCAAGCAATCACTTTTGAACAATACTCTATTACCCATGAAGTATCTCTATCCAAAAACTCTTACAAAGTAGATATCATTTTTTGGAGTTTGAACTCATCAGTAAAATGTTGTTGTTGGGTTTTGTGTTGTGTGCTCCCTGATGAAGCAAGAATGAACAATAAAAGTTCTGAAAAATAGATGAAAGTGAGACAAGTCATTCATATTTTGCACTTTGGTTTTATGGTGGAAATACTTTGAGAAGACACAATTATATCATTAGCAATGAATGGAACTTGATCTTGGTGTGATACGATACAAATATGTTCTCTTCTGTTCAAATTATCAGCATTGATTAATACTACTACTATATCAATATGGTTTAATGAAAGTATCTTTTTTCTCTGGTATAACCGATTGGAAAAGTTCAAAGTATCAATTGCACATACAAAGTAATCTTTTATTTTTTAACTACAAAGTACATTGAACCTTAATTTATTAGAAGATCTTAATATTTACATCATACCAACTTATTTTATGATCCATGTTTGGAGCACAAGCCACTCATAATTATAATTCTCTAATTTCTCTACCCTTGATACCATTTTTGGCTGATCTGCTGCACATTAGTTGTTTAAATTTGAACTTCAATGGTAGTGTGCACAAGATAAATGAACACATTTGTTTCTTGGGTACTGAATGATACATTGTAATGAAATAGGCTTGTATTGAAAATCTTACATCTGATTCTTCATTCATTACCCTTAACCAGTATTTTGTAATAAATTTAAGATTTTGAAATCCTGACAAGATGTAGAGTATACATATCAAAATATATAGTTTAGTCCTATGCTGGGTTCTCTTTTATGTATCACTGATCAAAGAGCGTGTCCATTATCATTTTAGAATCTAATGTCCAAAAAATAAACAAAAGAAGCTTTTAGTTTTTTCTTGTGATTACATGTCAAATTATGACCATTTGTCTATTCTTCTCAGAAGAATAGGGAATCAATGATTACAAATGGTTGTCAACTCATGGGACTAGGAAAAGTTAGGATCAGATTAAGTTTTGATGAAACATATCAGGTGTGAACACAAATGAAATGCAACTGAGTTCTTTGAGGCATACTTTTTTAATTTGATAGCTCTGAGAACCATGATTATACAGAAATATGCATGTCTTATGTCTCCATTGAACTTAATTCTTTTGTAAACACAAGATAAAGGATTTTGAAATTGTAGAAGATTCTACATGACAAATAAAGAATTAACAGATCAAAGATTAAATATTGATCAATTTGAATTGATTTTGTGTTCTGTACTAAAAAATATCAAAATAAAATACTATATTTAAGTGAAAAAAATATTTACTTTAGTGGCAACTTCCAGGAAGTATTTCAGTATCTGATTGTAAGTGAGCAAACTATGTATCACATAAGTTTTGAATTGTGTCAAAGTTGACAGCCCTACATACTGCTGGAAAGTTTTTGGATTGAGCTGAAATGAATTAGTTGTGACTTTAAATTGCAGTACTGGTTTTTAACTGTGTTGAGGCAAGAAACAAAAATCAAGAAGAAAAGGTAATGATAGGATTCCAATTCTTAGAATGTTTAGCACCTTCTTTTTGATAACTTCGTACTCCATGGTCTATACCAAAAGTTCTCTAAAACTTATCAATGCAGTTGAATCTAGCTGAATTAAAATACTGCTTATCTAAACAAAAGTTAGTAGACAATTGCAGCACAAATGCAACAATAGAATCAGCAAGAATTTCGTATATTTGCATTGTAACTGAGTGCTTCCACTTGATAATAAATCATTTTTTGTTTATGTCAGGATCACATATTATACTAGATCAATCAAAAAACTTTTTGATAATTCATAGATCAGATGTTTTCAGAGTACTTTTTTAGCATGCTATCATTTTTGAACCATGTGATATTCTATCTCTTGTGAGAATATTCCCAGCCAAATCAAAAATCTCCCAAATAATTTATCTTCCCATGAATTATTTAAGTGTTTGAATCAATACTAAAAACTGTGGCTATATTTTGTGCAATTCTTCATGTCTTTATAAGTAGCAAAACTAGTTCTATATCATGGATGTCAAGAAAATATTTCAATGTTTGCCTCTTTTGATCCTATCACCCAAAAATAGTGTAAAATATATTATTGATTATCTCAATAAACAATTGTTCCATGAAGAAAACTGTGCAAATTATGAACCTAAAAATAGTCTTGATACACCATAATACTGATGTTTAAGTTTAAGAATTAAGCTTTAAGCCTTAAAATGCACATATTACAAGAACATATTGTTTTTTGAAGATTCCTCCACAATTGAGTTAACATTTTGTCTATTAAAAAAACAAATCAATTCAGTTCAATGTTCTACTTGGAAGTATGACATCAGTCAAAATTGGTATAATAAGTAATTGATGTTTTACTTTATTCTTAAAAACACAACAAAGAATTTGATGTCTTTGTCATCGTTGCTTTTCTAGTAAAAATATCAGCATGGAACAAATAACTCAATGTGAACTGTTGTTTGAGCTGATAAAAATTGAATTTGAGTTCTATTGTGAAACAAAACAATACAGTGATTTGGCAAATTTTTCTAGAAACCAGTTTTTGATTTTTACAGTAAAACCATGCAATCTCTTATACAAACATTATTTAATTTCCTTCCACAAAAGTCATCATTAAGAACTCAACCTGTTTCATTTGTGTACAAATCATTTATCAAAGATTCATGTGCATTAATATTTTAAAATTATTGCTTTTATGGTGACTAATTTTCACAAATTCAATGATCAATTCCAATGTGAGATTGTGGTGCATAGTTGTGAATATTTGACTGTTTGTGTTTCCTGAGTTATATCAAATCAAAATGAATGTTAGGTTTGAAAGATATCAGGGATAATGAAACTTCTCTTGGTAGTGATTTATTTTGTGCACATTTACTGTTCTACAGTTATTTGATAAAAGCTTCTTTTTGAATATAACTTAGATAGTGTCTCTTTTCACATATGTTTGTGTTTGTAAAATAATGTTAACAGCAGACAAGGTTCTATCAAGTGTGCCTACATACAAATTATTTTTTTCATTGTATAGTGAATTATGCGAAGCCCTTATTAATTTGAAGATCTCAATACTCTAATAATAATACTATGAATGATAATTCAAATGGTGATCACAAAACCCTTATGGTGCTCTATTTCCTCTAATTTTAAGCACCACTCCATCTGATCTACTATGCACCAGTTAACTCAAACATTAATAATACAAAAACAATCTAAACTATACACAGTAACAAAAAATGGTCATGTTACTAGTCTTACTGTTGATTTTTTATTCAATCATTGCAAAGTTTCTTAGGAATTTTTTATAAATCTTAAAAACAACAATAGTAGATGCAAACAACAGCTGAAAATCATAAATAGGAAATGTCACTGTGTACTTCTCTTTTTTACATACACATGTTCAATTATGGTAGTATGCATCATTCTTTGATAAGAATAAAGACTCAATGATTAACAATTCAAAATTTGCCTAACATGTAGAGAGGGGACTGTAGCCAATTTGAGATTCAGTAAAAAGTCACCATTAAGAGATAATAAAAATGAACATTTTGTGAGCTTAAGAAAGTATTTTTCCAACTTTGTCAGGAGGTCTTAAATAACAATTAATGACCAAAAACAGCTGAATCCTTGAATCAATGTGGGATCTTTTGCTAGTTCATATGCAAAATAACAAGTAACTTACCTCTGTATAGAAAACATTATATGATATTTTACATTCAGGATCCTGAGTGTATGAAAATCTCTATTGTATTATCCAAGATAGGACAAGCTGATGCAACAAAAATTAAACCTTTCTCAACACCAATATTTCTCTTTAATTTGTTTGTTGAACAACTACAAGGTCATGAAGAAAAACCTAGCTATCCACAAGAAATGCCTCTGTCAAAAAGTGTAGTTTCAACTGAATTCAATGATTTTTACCTCATTCTTTGTGAATGTTTTCCTTGTCATCAAGAAGAGCTCTTCTTCATGAGTTGAGGTCAAAAGTTTCTTGGTCAATAATGTGTCTGTGAAAATGATGGTGTTGCAAACAACGTTCAATAATGGGGGTGTAATTTTAGAGTATAATCCTATCTAAAAAATACCTAAAACAATTGCACTTAAAGTACCTAAGGCAAAAAACTTTAGTAATAATAATCCCAACAAAATGGAATTGTTGCAGAGCAATGAATAAAAGCTATGTCACTAAAAATCAATTATCAATCACCACAGATAATTTATTTTTTTACCTTCATTGTAGTAAATAGTTTTTTTGTTAGTTTTCAATTTTACAGCTAGTACTAAATGATGTAGCAATAAACTTTGATGCTTTTTGTATCTATCAATAAAAAATGGACTGATTTGCTGTTGATGTCAGCTGGCATGTCATCAAAGGCAAAACAATAACCACCCCTTTCGAAATAATAGGAGTACTTTGTTCTCTGACCAATAACAAATGAGTTTTGAACTCAATCTCCCATCATAAGGGCAACAAATCTATGGAAATTCTATCATTGGTAGATGGCATTGCAATGACCTGGGGCATCAATGGAAAACACTATTGAACAAAGAAGTTATGAAGCACATGGAAATAGGATCAAATATAAATATGGTTTTTGGTCCCTGTCCTTGACACCAGACTAGGCAACAATTACCATGGGTGTTGAAATTGGAAAGAAAATACAGCTGTCTACATTACCATTATTGGTTTTGTAGGCTACTATCATCTGAACCACAAACACTGGTTCAAGTTGCAATGAGATAGTTTTTTGGACAGGATTCATGATCCAAGAATGATTTGGTTATGGATCTCATCTAAACATCATTTCCTCTGATAATGATGATTGGGGTTGATGCCATTGTTAGAAGGTCAAAACATACAACTTGTTTTCAATGTTATTTTGTTACATCCCCTACCTCATTTTTTTTCCTCAATTAATTTTTTTTCTATTTGAATCATTTTGTACAAGTTAGTTGAGGTTTAATAGTGAATATCATACTTTATGTACTTGCCTGGTAAGTATTCTGGAAAATAATACATTGTACCAGAAAATATCAATCAGATATTTTAGCACATATTGTAATGGTTTGTATTTCCTCAAACAGAAAACATTAGTACTCTCAATTTGATCCCAGTCCCAGGCACATGTGGCTCATAAAAACACTCATACAACTGGATATGAACACATTTTTTCAACATTGACATGAATGTAAATCTTAATTGGTCAATCAAGAGGAAGATGCTTTGAATAACAGAAGGAAAATAATTTAAAGATGATAGCTTCATTGCAATATTTCAGTTTTGTTGCATTTATTCATTGCTATTGATGTGCAGCTTTCTACATTTTTAAAATCAGTTTTCTAATATATCTTTTGTACCATAATGACTTGTGATGCAAAGATAGAATATTTGTGTGAGGAAATATGACTTTTAGAGTTATTGCATTGAAGTATTAAATCTATCCCACCCTCTAGTTATATGGAGCTACATTTGCAAGCAATTTGAAAGAAGATGCATGTAATATAGGAAGGACTCAAAGCAACCAAAAAATAATATAACTACTGCAAAAAGTTACTAAACAGTAAACTGAATGAAGCTGTAATAGAATATTGAAAAATATGCAGGGTTCTTAAAAGTATGACGGTTTTTCTGAATTTCTGGGAACAGCTATTTCAATACATTTGCCATTACATGGGATGTTATATATTGAATTCTAGTACCATAAATTTACTCTGAACTCAAATTTCAATCAAAAAATAAGCCATGATCATGTTAAGTTAATCTCCCTGGACTTTAGATCAAGTGAATATTCATATTGACAAACTGTTCACACCATGAACATACCAACACAATGTTGTTGGTAGCAAGTCTACAATAATTACAGTGAGAACAATGCATTGAGCATGGTACGCCATGAAATTAAAATTGTGAAGAGTCGCATAAACTTTCAATCACATTCTGAAAATGGACAAACATGGCAATGAAGAAGGGTACAACAAGAGGTTCTGTCTCACTCTTCAGAAATAATCTTATGAATGAGTTCTGTCTGGTATTGACTCCAGTTTAAATTCATGTGGACCTTCATAATGATATGTAAAAAAATTCCAATGTCAATTTTATTCAAATTGATATTTATTCTTACTGATGTCACTTAAAACTATAAATGTATGCATGTTCATGGGTTATATCTAATATTATATTGGTTTGAATGAATCAAAAATGAATTAGCTGGCATTGACATTGAAAATTTCACATGATCCATTGCATTTCAAAACTCATGTTGAGTTTATAAAATTGCTACTTCACTGCCTACTCATTATCTTTATTGTGTTAACCTTGAAATGGGGTACACCAAATAGTTATTTTCTCTTGTTTATCATCTGTGACAATAAGACAGTCGGCTAGTACTCAACCCAAAAGTCAAAAGCATCCATTGCACCATCCATACAACTTTCTAGTGGTGGTCAGTAGTAGTTACAGAAACAAGATTTTTTCTTGATAAACAATTACTTTTTGGTCTCAAACAAGTCAGATGTTGGATTATCATAAAAAAATTGATCCCGAAATATATTACAAGGAAACAGTTTGACTGATGATAAATAATAAGAATTGAATTTACAGGGTGAAGTACGTAATACCTTGTGCAAAAGACAATTTGTCAGAATTAAGAAATCATATCTTTGCTTTGCAATAAACATGAAAACCTATTACTTTCATAATAAGGTGTCAACAATGCAGTCTTATTAATGAAAGCAACATTTGTATTTTAAAAGAGTAATGACTTTTGGGAGTTTTAAAGCACATGTTCTACCCCTGTAAACCATTTATTGCCATATTTGTTTGATTCACATGGCACTATCTTGCCACAAATCAATAAAAATTGTGCAACCAATATATATGCATGGGAAACCATCTTAATATGAAAGCAAGCAGTGATGGTCAACATAGTAAAGGCAAGTTAACAGAAACAATGTATTAATTAAATTGAAACAGTCTCAATGGTACCTATAAATACTTTTATGATTTTTCTTTTTCAGAAGAAAAACAACTGCTATCCTGAAAATTTCAAAATTATTTGTCAACATCACCAAATTTTCAAGAAAAAGAACTTTGACACGAATGAAAAAAGAATCCAGCTATAAATTGGTTGTATGTATTGATATCTGTGACAAAATGATAGGGGCTAATTCGCTATCGTAATATTATTTGAAATTTTACAAAATACAATAAATCTTGATTTTCACAGTTCAAATATACTTAAAAGCATGGTCACAGTGAGTAAAGCAAGTAGTAAACAAAAAAAAACAAGAAAATCTTAATAAAAAAGAGAATTGAATCTTTCCAATCAAATACTGTTATTTGTCACATTGTTCCACATGCAGACCAGATTTAGTAATTACTGACTCTTCATTCTTCTGACATAAAGAGATCTACGGTTGAAATTTGCCATATATGTACAAGAAAGTACTGAACACAAGCATTTCTAGTTTTAAATTATTTCTGGGGCATCATGATTCCCCAAATGATGTAGAGCAGGTCCATTGTTAATGTCATTTTAAGGTAAAACCTAACTGATTGCTGCATCACATGTGTTACCAAATGCCTTCTTTTACATTTGGATGGAGATGATTCCAAATGAGAAACAGTTAGCTCAAAAGTGATTGCATTCAACTTTTGGAAGTACTGAAATGACAAAAGGCCAATTGTTGAATATGAATAGTATCTGGTGGACTTTTGTATTCATTGTGTTGGGAAAAGGGCAAGAAGAGAAAAATGATGATATGGTAGTAATATAGTACCTGAGAGGTGGCACTCAGATCAGTTGCATTGCTAATTTTTAATTTTTGAGATTCTCTGTTTCTACCGTCTTTTTAGTGTCTTTTGTGTTTGCATGGTGAAACATTCAACAGAATCGACCCAGCTGCCAACCATCCTAAAAATCGCAAGTTGGTTCTGCCAAGTTCTGCTGTGCTGCCTTTTTCTTCTCCACCAAACACAGCTGAAATCCGGCATTGAGAGTGCAGACAAAACATGTCAGCACAATCCAAGACTTGTGACATCCAATGGCGACGATGGCAATAGCAAACCTATCGAATGATCCTGGCTCCTGGTAGTAGGTAGTAGACAGTAGGAAAAGGCTCAAAACAAAACAAAGCAATTGCATGGAATGAACATGGTGTGGTCATTTTAGATTGATGCATCTCGATGCATGCAACATGGCACAATGATCATGTCACAAAACAATCAATGAATGATAATAACACAAAGAAGCGAATCGATATTTTGAATGGAAAGAAAAGTAAGATATCCGGATGGCATCTACCATGATTTCCAAAAGGACCAGACGTCAAAGCAGTAGCATCANAAGAAAAGTAAGATATCCGGATGGCATCTACCATGATTTCCAAAAGGACCAGACGTCAAAGCAGTAGCATCAGCACTAACAACAGAATGAAAGCCAATGTCAAGAATCAAAAGGAACTTGCCAGCACATCTGCTGAGCGCAAAGGAGGAAAGGACGAACCAATGAGTTACGTGTACAGAGATTTGTCTCACATCAAACCTCCTCAAGGATACTACAAGTGTTTGGTTCGTTGGAACCCCGAGAAATGTCTCCAAGAAAAGTTGCCTGTGAAGCTCAATACCATGCTTGCAGACCCAGGTAAGCAATCGTCAGTTGTCGTTGTCATTATTTATCATGCCACATTGTCTCTCAGGTTGCGATCGTTTCTGTCCAACCCGCTTACTTGTTACTTGTGTCGCGACTGAAGCTTTGTCAGCAATCATATGCTGGCTACCCCACGGGAGGTCGTGGAAGATAATCGATCGAAAGAAAATGGCAAAGGTTGCGCTGCCGCAGTATTTCGACCACTCCAATCTCGACTCCTTCTTGCGCCTTGTGAATGCATGGGGGTAAGTTCTATGCAATCAAATTTTCGATGGCGAATCAAGTAACCGTTGCATCGTCCTCTGACTTCGAGTTTCTCTCTTCCAACATCTTTTTGACTGGACATAGATTTAGAAGGGTGCCGTCGGGAGTTGATTTCGACTCATATTATCATGAGGTAAGACTTTTCGTCCATCGCATCTTCTTTGTCGTTGACGGCTTGTCATTTTGTCATTAGTGTATGGCCTTACATTTTTGTACCCGTGCCTCTTCGACCAAACTGCAGTTGTTTTTGCGTGGCATGCCACACCTCCATGTCGGAATGAAGAGATTGACAAGAGATCAAGTAAAAGCTCCGGTCCTTCTTGAGGATCAATGCCCCAACTTTTACGAAATGCCTCCGCTTCCAGATGTGCAAGCCGATCCTGAGAGTAATGCCAAACAAGACATGCCACGATCCTTAGAAGGACAATCGAGCCGAAAGAGTGATGCTTCGGAAGAGAAATCGAATGAGGCATTAAACAATTATGCAAGGGGTGTCTCGTCAGCTTTCACCACCACAGATGCTCGTAGCNTCGGAAGAGAAATCATCAAACAATTATGCAAGGGGTGTCTCGTCAGCTTTCACCACCACAGATGCTCGTAGCAACTCTTCCTCCTCTGATTCAGACTGTTGTAGTGAGGGCAAACACGAATCCGAAGAAACTAAGAATCAGAATGCATCGATTCAGTCAGTCCAGCACGGAGACCAAAGTTCTCCACATGACATGTGCGCCACCTTACAGAACCAACAAAGACCTTCGTATTCCTTCGCCCTGGGTGGTGTCTCTCAGTCTATGCCCCAGACAACGTTTGGATCTGTGCCAAATGCAAGCATTCAATCAATAGGGATTCAACAGCTGCCGATGCCCACCTTTCTTGCTCCTTTTATCGCTTCGCCTCCAAATGCTCCGTCGAACTATGCACAACAGACGCAATTTCCAATCAATCCGTTTCTGCTTCGACCCGAAGATCTCATTGGGTCGCAGCAGCAGCGTAGTCACAGTGCGCCAGTAGCATCGTTCTTGCTTCGACCCCAAGATCTCATTGGGTTGCAACAGCCACGTAGTCGCAGTGCGCCAGCAGCATCACTTCCATCTGTCATCACCAATATGCCTTCCTTCTCTTCGTCAAATGGCAGGGATTTAACGTCCTTCCTCAACAATTTATCTACTTTGTTGCACACCAACGTTCCATCTTCTGCGAGTAACTCCTATCGGGCCCCATCATTGATTGAAGTTATCACGGCACTGCTTTTCACTCAAGGTCAAAATGTGGGAAGTGTGCCCAATCAAAATCAGACACAAAGTGCCATGGAAAATGCAATGCAGATTTTACGTTTGGCTGCTTCGCAGCAAGGCGGGATCTTTAATCCTTCGTCTAGTTAGTGTTGGAATCTGATTTAGATGGTTGAGTGCTGAATCGGAGAGAGTGGTGCATCGGATGAAGTGGGGGTAGTAACATTCGAATGGTTTGGGTTTTTAAGGAGACGTTGCCAAAGCTTTTAAGAAGACATCTGAAATGATACATGAGCCGTGACACAGAACTTAAAAAAGATATCACGAGAAACTTTCCCAGGCTTGGATTTGGCCAAACTCCCAAGCCAAAATCTTTTGATCTTGCGAACAACGTGCCCCAAGGCAGAGAAGCACAATTTGGCTCACCCGATCAGCTCCAGCAACGCATATTTGGTTCGGATATAACTGGAAGATTAAAGGGTGATCAGTGCGCCCATATCAAGTCCCCAGAAAGAAGAAACGGCTGTCGTGAGTTCTCAGTGTGAGCAACTCATAGAGGCAAACTGCACAACTGTTTGCCTTTGTTTGACTGAAACTTACTGGAGTTATCCTAATTCAAGATTCCGCCAGACAAAATGGGCTTGGAGGAAGATCGAGATAGCCATTTGGATGTTTGGTTTATCTACGCTGCATTGAGAAAAGAGTACAAATAAGTCTCTGAGAGATACGGGGCCTCTCCCTTTTTGTCGCGACGAAAAAAGTGACAGAAATAGGCGTTGAACAAGGTGCTTTGGCACAAAATGCTGCCTCTTGCCATGGGTTCTCTGATTTCATCGTATTCTTTCTTGTGATGGAATGGCAGCTCTATTTACTGTGCAAAGTCATGACCCACTTCTTGGAACAAAACGTGGCCCAATATCATTCAGGCTGTGAAGCTTTGTTTATTTTCACTGACGAATCAATAATGCTTGGCTGGTTTTGGCGTCAAGGCAACTAATGGGTGCCTCAACATGATGGGTGCACCTACAGCTCTTGAGCCTTATCCAATTCAGGCCCTGCAAGAAAAAAAGAATGGCAATTGATTAACATTTGCCCCTCCATAACATCAAGCAGGTAACAGCAAAGATAAGAGAAATGAGTTCGTCCATAGTTGCCTCACATCTCACATCCGATCCCACAAGAAAAATCATGTTGCTCTGCGATGTGGTGGCATCCATACAACGAGCTATCTTGATCAATGGGAAATGACGAAACAGTAGGAAGTGGCGTATGAATCTGTCCAAACTGGTCCATGCCCAACGCCCAAGCAAGAAATGAATTGCGAAAAGAACCTTCACCTCCAACCTCCAAACAGCAGCAAATAAATAATGAGGCAGGATCCAAGAGGATCTAAGCCTTCAGACGGAATCAGGCTGAGAACTGTGAAAATAAGTGGCCAGTTAGTGGGGTTGGATAATGGTGCCAGATGGCATGGCTTCTTTGTTATCTCACAGGGCATGGCAAGGATGAGGTGTGCCCTGATTAGATGAGCAGTGCAGTGCATTTGCGTAGAAGTTGAAGGGCTTTTGAGAGGAATAGAGATCTCCTTCCATTCTAAAAACGTTTCGCCAGAGCACCCTGCCTGCTCGGTGAATTATTGTTTGTTCTTCACTGGGCGGGTCAATGATTTCGCCAGAAGCCAGATGGGCCCATTTTTGTGGGAATGAAAAGCCTGCAAAACACAAACAATATCTAGCTCAATGGCTGATCACCTCTCACCTCTGATCACCACCCTCTTGATGCTAGCTTTTTTTCAATGGCTTCATTTTTTGTTGGTGCTTTAATTGAGCTGGTCTCCTTTCTTAGAAGACAACATGCCAACTTTGAAACAAAAATACTTAAGCTGGGTTGTTGAATATCACCAGAGTCACTCTCAATGTCCCAATTCTCCAAATCCAAAGGCAGTTTTACTCCATCCACTATTACCTATTACACTTTTTAATTTGATCTTTTTGGAATTGCTCTATTGTTTATTGGTCATGTCATGAGTTTGAATTAGATGGTGGGTTCCAACAGTAGCAGTGTACAATAACAGTACTTTTGAGAACAGGCATGACTGTGTATCCTTGTAAATAGTATAAAACAATAGGTAGTTGAGTCAACACAGTCTGGTTTGGCCTTTTATTTGTATCTCAATTTGTTGTTGACAATGTCTGTATTAGTTACCAGGCCTTATAGCCCAAGGTTATTTGCATTCAGTAGTCTCCATCAGTTCAAATAATATTGTTATTGATTTTTCGTTGGCTACCCATGCACAATTATTGAAAAAGAGTGAAAAATTATCATGCCAAGATCACGTATTTCTTAATTCCAAAATTAAATGGAAACAAAAATGTAGAATATAAGAGAAAATGTAGCTTCTATATTGATGTATTGTTATTATGCTTGAGCTGGAGTTGACTGGGGTCTCTTGTTGCTGGATGTTTAAAAATATATTGAACCTGTCTATTGCTAGTTTCACATTGTTGCTTCTACCCCAAAATATCTATATGCTCTTGCAGCCTGTGAAACAGGGTTTACTCTGTCATTTTTTATGATAATATTGAAATTCAGCATATTATTCAATGTGTGTATTTAATATACAAAGGTGTCATAATGTCCAATAGAATAATTTTGTACATTTGTTGATGTGTTTCTTGATTACTAAGACATCATTTTCAAATCCCAAAACTTTGAAAGCAGTACAATTGCTGGTAAATGATTGTAGACCTAAATAATGTTAGATGAGTCAGATCTTTGAGATGAATTCAAAAACAAGCAAAGGTGATATTCTGTCTCATTGTAATGGTCAGCTTTAGAGGTACACTATTTATCATAATCTACTTGCTTCTTCTTTGCCTTAGCTAGTGCCTTTGGCAAATATTTCTATTCATGTTTGTTGTCTTTTAGATTTGCATTAGTATATAAGAATATCACAATATAATTTACCGTCAATAAAATATGCTTCATAGCTAATTTCTTTCACTTTGAATCTCTTCTTGCTTTGTGCTCCATCTATGTCATGTCAGATTGAATGTGCACAAAGGGCAAGATTGAAATTAAAATGATTTGCAGTTAGATTCTCAAACAGGCAATTTGCTTGTCACATGTTATTTCTACGAATGGAGGTTTGGCAAAACTGATGGAGTAGATGTTTATTGATCTATGTATTAGATTAGACTGATAAATTTTGAAATGGAGAGTGATATATTGCAACAATGGCTGTCTCTTTAGTGGCAACCCGCCTGGTGCATTTCAGGCTTCTTTGTGGGTTTCTCTTAAATGGCAATAAGGGGTTCTATGTTCTTCACAAAAATGGGGTTTGGTGTTTGTAGTCTGTAACTGAACTGAGGAATACAGTCAATAATGCAGTTTCTCTTTTGTAGACCAACCATGAAAGGGTAGTCTAGCCAAATCAAGCAGAGAGGAGAAAAGAAATGAAAGTGAACACATTATTCTGATTGACTGATATCCTGTTGTTGGAAAAGAATGAACCTTTAGAGGTGAAATAATACTGTCACCAACAAATATATAATATGGAGTGCATCTCACAAAGAATTTAAAATTTTCAAACACAATATTATTGTCTGAAATCTAGGCAAACTCAAGCAAAGCAGAAAAACAAACTATCTTGAAATTTTCAAAGAAAAATGTTGACTGCCTACATCAAAACTTAATTATGTAAAACCTTTACTTGCATTGCTCTCTCTTGAAACTCTTTTGGTAATGGTACTGCAAGTAAAGTCACTATGGTAGGTGATTCTTGTCATATTTACAAATTCTAATTAGATTTAAATTCATTGCAAAAGAGAATTCATAATTTTTCCATGCTAGTAATTTTATTCATAATTTGAGAGCAACACTCACATCATCATTTTTAAGTGGTGACAGATATTGATAGCAATGGTCCTGATGCATGGTAACTAAGTGGAAAGTTTGATCCTTTTGAACTATTTTTTGTGAGAAGTTGCTTGAAAGATGCATCATTTAAGTGGACTTTTATGTATCCTGGTACTTTTCAAATAAGTTGAAAATACAATTTTAAAGTATCCATTATATTTTTTTGGATATTTGGAGATACCAATACAGATGGCTTTGGTTCAGGGTAAGTATTTGTTTTTTGATAAAATATAATGGAACTATTTTTTATCACAAAATTCATATTCATAACCAAATCCAGTGAGTTGCTTGGTCTCTTTGGTAACTCTCTGATAGATCTAAATACATTCTATTGCATTCATGTGCTAGAGCCAATAAAGTGAGGTTGATGAATATTATGTCAGCTAGAAATATGATTTAAGAGTCATGTAATAACAAAAACACTGATGGTACAAATTTGCCAATTGTGCAAGTAATTCTTTTATGATAGCAATTTTACAAATGAAATGACTCATAAAAGTGACATCAAAGAATCTGATCAACTGAACAAAACCACAAGGGAGATTGTGCATTGTTCCAATTTTTATTTTTTTTCAAACAAGGTGTCTAATAATTAATCCCTAGTACTGACAAAATATTCACCAGAGAGACATTTTGATTTGCGGCTCTATGGGGGAGTCTGATTGCAACTCCTTCAACCCCTGCTATCATTATGAACAAATCTACAAGAAGACATCAAATGGGTGAAAGATCAGAGAAAATTGTTAAAGATGAAACAATGGTAACTTGAAACCAAAATTCCATTAATGAGAAAAGGATAGGGAGTGACATCACAAGTGTAAGAAGACTGTGAGCCATAAACTATCCCAGATAAAGTTTGCACAAATATTAGCACTTTGATTACAGGATTGCCTTACTTTCCTGAAGCCTGTGGGGGGTAAATACAAACAGATAAATAGTTTTGTAAGCAGGCTATCAGATCAACTTAGATCATTTTGTGCTGTAATCATGATTTCTTTGTTTTTTACTTGTCATATTTCAATATCAGCAATTCCTTTTCATTAAACATGAACCTTGCTTGAGATTTATCTATCAGATTTTGCAGAAGATGGTTGGAAACTTCCTTTATTGACCCTCTTTTCCTTGGGATTTATTTGTTCAAACAATCTCAAATCTATGTAAGCCCCACTGACTTTCCAAATTATGACTGATATCTGCCTTACATTTAAAAATGTGTAATAGAGTAACTTTTCAAAAATAAATGGTACAAGACTGAATGAAAAAGTGGCTGGGCAGAACAAACAATCCCACCTCAACCAATTCCTGCTTCTGTCTCTTGTATGCAGAGTTAAATTGATGCCATTGACAAATCAAGATTGCTGTCAACTCATATGGGAGTGATTTAAAACTGATTTGTTGAATGGTATTGAAAGAAGTAGCAGGAAGATGAAGAGACTCATCATAAGATTTTCAACTGTCAATGGGTTGCAGGTACTGATATGAAAATGTCAAATGAGAATTATTGGACCAAAAAACAGTCCAAAGCATCCAGCAAACACAACAATCATTTGTGATGGACAACTCCAATTTGATATCACATTCATTGTTGGAAGTTCAATATTTGCTTTGGCCCTGGAAACAAAATACGACACTCAATTAATCACTATTGTTGACTGATTTGTAGAAGTGCAGTTTTGAATCTTGGGGTAAAATGTTTGAGTTCATGCTGCTATGTGACAGCAATCTAGCTTCAAAGTGCAGCACTAGGAGTGACATAAATGTTACTCTGAAAGTCTGGAGTTCAAGCTCTGACTACAAGTGGTCAAGAATTTGCCCCCCCATTTGAAACAAAATTACACAATAAATCTTATAGAAACACCATAGTTTCCATTGAAATACATTTGGTCCACTCAGAAAAGGATCCATTGTAGTAGCACAAAGAGGTCAAAAAACAGACCATTCATGTATATGTTGTTAAAAGTGAATAAAATAGGTCCGTGTCATCTTCATGTAATTTTTTCTGTGGTTCAATCTCTAACCATCTGTGTAGTACTCTCCATAGTTGCCAGCAATACAACTATTGTAGATAAGCTCAACAATAAATTTTCAAAGATCAAAATGCTTGATGCCACATGACACTGTTGCACTTTTAGACAATTCTATGACAGTCACTTTAACAGTGGGTTGCTTTCTACCATGTGAGAATAAAAGATACTGAAAGTTTCATAAAAAATTGACTCTATGCAAAGTTATCAATTATCAAAGTTAACTAGTAATGACTATTAGATATACTTTGTGGGGCTCAAAATGGGACTGGACTACTAGTAAACTTACTAGCTATTTGTCAAAACTGCTTACGCTGTAAGTATGAAAGTAAATCATGCTTGTTTCCAGTGATGAAATTCAATGTTAAAGTAATATCATCTTATTGGTTACAGCTGATGGTACTCAATGAAATGATAAGGTTTAATATGATGGTTTCAGTGTTGAAGATGTAGTTGGCAGCTTGATGGGACTATATCAATTTACTGTACACTTTGATGAAGCATACGGATACCTATAAATTAATCCAGTGGAGTGTCTGCACATTGTGCCCAAACATTAACAGAAAGTTTTAAAAATCTAAAGTTTTTCATTATTGATACTGGATTTAGATGTTGATATTGTTGTATGTCAAGTAGATGACAGTGCAAAAAATAGCTCAATGATTTACAATCATTGTGGAAGTCATCTTATTGTATCGAATTTTTAAACAAGTGATTCAAATTAAAAGGTTGATCTAAAATGTATGTCTATTGACTTGATCAATGTCCTTCAACACTGCAAAAAAGGAAACTAAAAGAGAGTTAGAACTGGAAAATAAAAAAGAACAAATTGCAATTTATTGGTTACTAACTCACCTTTTTAAACCAAATCATTTATTTTGTGCTTTATACTCACCTAAAAAATAAGGAATATGTTTAAGGTTGAGACAAAGTGTGATGCACTTGCGGCTTCCTTCTCTTAACTGGGATCAAATGGTGGATGCAGTTGGGAACAAAAATATGAGAGTAATTTAACAAAAAAACCCAATGAAGGAAAAAATGACACAACATGGGGATTGCAGATTTCTACCAGCCCTTTTAAATAAGAGTGACCTGTTTGATAGTTAGTAAGTCTTGACTGCTGAACATCTAACTAACCAATTGAACAAAATTGGAGTTTTAACAACTGAAATCAAGGTTTTGTCAGAAGAAAATCAAAAATCAAACTCAGCAAATGACAAAATACAACAGCCATAATGCATTTACTCCACTTTCTCCTTCAAGAACCTATGCAATAGAAAATGAAAAATCTAATAAAAGTAAGAAAAAAAAAACAGTTTTTCAATATTGGAAACTACCAATTGCTAATGCCACTGATTGACACGTAAGACTAAGTGTGTTTGGTCCCCAAAAGATTGACTGTCAACAACATGCCATTATGTCTTTGACATTGTGTCTGATGAATGACAATGCAAGAAAACAACAGCCAACTATTGCAGTAGTCAGCCCAGGCAAAAACAAAAAAGAATAGCATTTGAAAAAATGCTAAGAAAACCTCATGTTGACAGAAATAACCACCCCAGGGTTGGCAATTCAAAGAGGCTTCAAATGGCCATGGTGACAGAGAACATCAGTCTCAACCATTCCCATCATTAAGTGGTTTTTGATATGGCTGGGTAAGGTAGGTATACAGGGCAACATTGATGATAAACAGCATAATAATAACATGACAACAGCAAGTTAATGCAATGGAATTTGCAAAAATGGATTTATTGTTGACATTTGGTGGTTTTGTGGCATTGATTCCTTGCTCTATATAACATGTGACAACCAGCCACAATTTCACTGCACTCACATGCATGTGAGGAGTGCAGGGAGATAGTATAATTCTCAGAAATGCACTGTGGAAGCTGCTATTACTGTCACATTGTGGAATGGAGGGTTGCAGCTATTTCCTTGATTGGCATTATCTTGACAATTGGTTGTTGTCAAAAAAGTTGGCTGATGAGTTGAAGGGCATTCATACAGACAGGCTTTCAAACTTTTTATGTTCAAGCTGGAACTTAAAAATGCTGGAAATCAGGATTTAAGATGGACCCTAGTTGAAAAATCAGAAAACTCACTTACAGGCTATGGATGAAGATGTTATATATATATTGCTTATTATTTCAGGTGCAGGTGATATTTATGTGCACATAAACATATGTATATATTAGGTATCAGATATTGTATTATTTTCCAGTTATATGACAGATGTGAAAAACTAAGGTTTGAATTAACATAAAGGTACAAAATTATTGTTATTCAACATTTTTGAGGTCAAATGAGACCACCATTTACAGGAATAAATACAATGTAGATTTGTGCATATGTGGTTATATTCTACAAATTTGTAAAAAAATGATCAGTGAAAAATTGATGTGCACAACAGGTGGTACCAATGCTGACAGCATTGGCTATTTACTGTCAGTACTGATAGTATTGTTACAGAATAAAATTTCTATGAGATGTCTAACAAGAGACCATGTTAAGGTGGCAGTGACTTTGTTGGACTAATGTGTGGGATAGGTGTTTTTGTTTACATTGAAAGATATCTTGATTTAACACACCTGGAATTTGTACATTTAAAAATAAAAAAAAATGAATATATTGTGGTTACAAATCATAACAGGTCACTACAAAAATCAACAGACAAACATTGAAAGAAAATATAAATGTCAGTGTTTCAAATCTTTGGATCTGAAGCACTGACATTTATATTTTCTTTCAATGTTTGTCT
>JALLOT010000078.1:0-28207 GCA_036939595.1 Thalassiosira livingstoniorum | reverse complement strand
TAAATAATCTCAGCTTACCTCGAATTGAATGTTTAAGCTGGAGCACGCCATGGGATAGCACGTAGTTGCTTATCACCGGCACGTATGTTGCAGAGTGCTTGGTTTACCAACATTATTTAAAGATTACCGTTCAAAGATGGCATCCAACGTAGCCAGGATCAAGCGGGAAGGGGGAGGCCAAGGTCGCAGGTACCGAGGCAAGCCCAAGCCGCGAGCGAGAGAATTCAGAAGCAAGATTGAAACACTTGAAGACGATGTCTTCGATTGTGGCGACCCCAAGTACGCCGCAAAGTTTGTAAAGTCGTTGCAGAACATAGCCGACTACGTACAACGTGAATACAAGGACGGGAGTGGGGACATAGCCAAGAGCTTGCGTGAACAGAAGCTCGTAACCTACACAGAGCCGGCGGATCCAGTAGCCGACGCTGTGACTGGACTCTACAATCCGGTTGAGCTGAAGAAGTGGGAAACTCTACATCAAAGATATGACGAGGACACCAAGAGACTTGCAGCCAACAAAAGTAGAGCCTACGCTTTAGTGTATTCGCAGTGCTCCCAACGATTGAAGAACAGATTGGAGGCTGCACCGGACTATGCCACCGTCAAAGCCAACAAAGACGTCATCGGTCTATTGAACATCATCCAAGGCATATCGTGCCAATTTGACGACCAGCGTCAGGGCACTTATGCGCTTATGCAAGCGAAGAAAAGAGTGTACACCCTATGGCAGCAGAAGGACCAATCCAACACCGCCTACCTCGAAGAGTTTAAGGGGCAGGTCAAAGTCGTAGAAACTTACGGTGGACAGTTTGGGGCTGAGCCGGGTCTAATTAAACAACAACTTGAAGCAGACGGAGTGGCAGACGTCAACAACCCGACACCAGAGCAGAAGGAAAAGGCTCAGGAGACTGTGAGAGAGAAGTTTTTGGCGTGCATGCTGGTGAGCGGGGCTGACGGGGGCAGGTACAGGCCACTAAAGACGGAACTTAGCAACCAGTACACAATGGGCGAGGATAAGTATCCTCAGACCCTAGATCAAGCCATGTCTCTACTTAACAATTATCGAACACCATTCAGAATGGGTAATCGTGACGGGGGAAGGCGTGAGGAAGTCTCCTTTGCACAGACCGACGGAAATAAGACACGAAAGCCTAAGCAGAAGCCGAGTGACAAAGAGTAGGGGGGATTTCATTTGTTGATTATTACGTATTTTTGACTCGTGATTGGTCGCTAAATTTAATTTTTTTGAGTGGAGGGATCGCTCACGATCCAACTCAGCCAAGAAAATGGTCCCTTCTACAATTTCCAACTCTTCCGTTTTGCTCACCAAGGGCATAACGTTGTAAATCCTAACAGAGGCTACGGTGGGAATAATAGAAATCCCTCTCGTCAAAACATGCAGTTGATAGTGATTGATGTTCTGACGAGAGGGATTTGTGTAGTATGGGGTCATTGCGGAGAAACCACTTACAACGTAGTCTCACGGCTTGCGAGCTTAAATCTTAATTTTTCATGATGGCAGCATCGTCAAAAGACTGCTGCCATGGCATTTTCCACTACCCTGCTCATCAATGAATGATAATTTCCCATCATCAGTGAAAAGGAGACAAAGGTAAGCACCAAGTTTTTGCTTCTGGCAGTGCCTTAATTTATGCCAGTATTCAGTACGTGATGGTCACTCACTGTGTTGAGTTGTTCTGTTGTTGGAAGTTGTAGCTGTGTCAAATTGATGCTGAGTCTGCCAGCCGCTTTGTGCCAGTGCTCTTCCTTTGCAAAGTCGATGGAGTTGTATCTCCGCTGCTGTTCCCTGGTGGCATCAGCAACACTCTATCAAGATGGAGGTGTTTACTTTAGGTGAGTTCTGTGGGTTTGTTAAGTTTTTCTTGGTTGATATGGACTTATCGAAATTTGCGTGCTTCCACTGATGTTACCAATGAAGGAATACAATAAATCTTCTTCACAGAAGAGTTGACGCCAGACTGAAAGCCAAGGCTACCGAATCTGTTGTGTCGTCCACATACTTTGGCTGCTGATTGTAGGGTGAGTTGCTGTTTTTTGTTTGCCACTTGAAATGTCAAATTCTCTTCACCTTTTTACTTCTTACATCATCACTTCCATCCTGACCAGTTGTATCTACACTAATTTGTGCACTTGGCTCTTGCAGATGCTACGGAGTTTATGCTGATTGTTGATATAAGCATTTTGATTGACAATTTTGGTATGATTGTTGCAAGGGAGGCGGCGGAACAGCGTTTTTAGCATTGGGGGAGTACACGGCATTGTTGAAATAATAATGCATCCATGGCATTACTTGCTGCTTCTTTTTTTGAAGAACTATGAACCATCCCCCTCCCAACCTTGAAAAAATGATGAAGGTATGACATCATCTGTGCTGTGATTACTTCAGTTTTTGTTCCTATTGTAAATGTAAATGGGCTGACAATGGTTTTGGTTGGGATTCGTTATGTTGCTGGGCAATGAAATGCTGAGACAGACACTGAGATGTTGGGATTTGAAACTGATGGGGCTAGGGCAAATTCGACCACATCCATTCCCTCGTTTCAACCTCCATATTTCCATTGTTGGATAATCAAGGTAAGTTGACTGATTTGTCATTATTGGCTATTGATTTTTCAGTCGTCGCTGACTTCTCCCAACCTGTGCTGTACCACTTGACTGGATGCATGCTCTGCCTAGGCCACAAAACATGACCACAACGTAAGGGGAGTTTCAACGACGAGCGTCAGCCTTGCAGAAACTACTTTCCAGGTGTGTTTAAAAGATGTACTTTTTTAAGAATTTGTACAAGTTAGTGCTGATATTATTTTGAATATTTAAACTTCACTAACATATTTTATTTCACAACCCATCTGTTCCAACCAGGAGTAATATCCCCATCAACAGCAAACCTTGTGGCGCTGTAGGGACTGACGCGAAGGCAGTTGGAGCTTTCTATTTGACCTGAGGGCTATTGATGCCAGACGATCGCCGTATAATGAACACGAAGACAAATGGTCATTGGTTAAAAGGCTCAGCATGAAATGAGTGTTGAGATGAAAAGGTTTCTCCTCACCACCGAATTCAACTAGTTTTTGTGCTCCTAGAACGTAGTCGAGGTTTGCCGTTCCATGCTGTGCACAAAAGACATCTGAAAGCCATCTACACATATGGCAGTGGTGTCGGGGGAGCAGCGACTGACTGACCTTTTACGCAACATGGTAAGCCAATTCTGGTTATGTGTAGGGTCAACCTACACAAAAAAGCCCATTTTGGTGAATCCCATCAATAATAAGATTATGAACTAGGAGATGGTATGCTATACGATCGCCTCATGATGCTGAGAAACAATATCCACTGTAGAAAACTTGAAATTGAAATTGTTGAAACATCATTATGTCATGGTGCTTGTAGGTAGATACAATTACTATGGTATCTACCTATTTTTTTTGGGACATGTGACAGCACTAGGTGAAGCTAGGATTAGTGCTTAGATTTTTATTATTGTACAGTATTATCACTACAACACGGTGGCATCTAGCGGTTGGCGGTTGCAGCGGTCAAAATGGTTGCATCTGCTGCATCTGATGCAACTGTTGCACCAGTCGCAGTGGATGCAGCGGATGAAACAATTGCGACCGCTTCATCCGCTGCGACCGGTGCAGTGGTTGCAGCAGTTGCAATTGTTGCAACCACTGCAACCGGTGCATTGGTTGCACTGGTTGCAGTGGATGCAGTGGATGCAACCATTGCGACTGCTGCATCCACTGCGGTTGCAATTGTTGCATTCACTGCATCTGATGCAACCAATGTACCGGTCGCAGCAGTTGCAGCAGATGCAACAATTGCAATCACTGCAACCACAGCATCCAATACACTGGTCACAGCGGATGCAGCAGTTGCAATTGTTGCAACCGCTGCGACCGATGCGTTGGTTGCAGCGGATGCGTTGGTTGAATCCGCTGCAATGGTTGCAGCGGATGCAATAGCTGCGACCGGTGCAGCGGCTGCAACCAACGCATCCGCTGCAGTTGCTGTGATCGGTGAAGCGGATGCAGCGGATGCATCGGTTGCATCGGTTGCATCCGCTGCATCCGCTGCATCCGCTATCCTCTGCATCGGTTGCAGCGGTTGCATTTGCTGCAACCAATGCATCCGATGCAATTGTTGCATTGGATGCAGCGGTTGTAGCAGATGCAGCCAATGCATCCGATGCAACTGTTGCATTCTGCAACCCCACTGCATTGGCAGTTGCCAGTTGCAGCGATTGCTGGTTGCTGCTCTCGTTTGCTGTTTGCTCACTGTTGTCTACCGTGCAAACCTTCCTGCTAGGAAGGATGCAAATTATTACCCTTGGGCCTACGTAAAAATGTACTAGTTCCTACATAGAAATGGAACTTCACAAATATTGATTTTCAGCTTTTGGCTATCTGCAGGGTTAGCCTATCCACAAATGTGGAACTTGGCGAATATTAGGAGTTAGAAGCTGGGAATTGGACCAACTTTCTTCTCAAAGGATGGAGATTCCAAAACTAGTGTGCAACATTGGCAAAATGGGTATTTAATAAGTCAAATTTTACGTAGGAATTCAGTACATATTTACGTACACCATATTTATTTTAGAGTGAAAAATCATCGCTATTTTTTGGCACAGCCTGGTACTACTACTTAGCCTTCCTAGCTGCGTTAAAGACTTGTTAATTCAAAACCAGCGCCAGTACACATTAATTTAATAATATTTTTTTGTTCTGGCTAATCGTGGATTTGTTTGTACTGATTCCTAAATGGCTTTAATTCCATTTTTTGAGCCAGTGATGTGTTGCTCTCTAGGTAGGGCAGTAATGAATGTACTGTATTATTATTGACATGACCAATTTTATTTTCACGTCGGAATTGGTCATCTCACAAGGATGTTTTCTTTTTTTACGTAGATTTCAGCACATATTTGGACTTAAGTAATAAATACGTACGATACCTTGTAAAAATCTGTACCATACGTAGGAATCTGTAGAAAAATATATTCCTTCCATTATAGGTAGGTACCAGATCCAACAATCACTGTCTAACGATTATTTCCCCCCCAAAAAAATTAAAAATATTTTATTTTAAGCTTCAATTGTTTACGTAGAAACCAGCACTTTTTCCAGAAAAAAAAATATACTGCCATGTACGTTTTTGGTAGAAATCAGCACCACCCCTATTTCAATTTTAACCAAATTAAAGTATTTGTGTAGAAATATAAGTTTCAACTCTGATATTGAAACAGGTGATGCTTAGTTGGTAGAGCACTGAGACTCGTGTTCACAGATCACTGGTTCGATTCAATACAAGAAAAGAAGTATTTGACGCTACTAATTTTTTTGTAGTTCTGATTAATTGCCATATGTACTGTAATTTTACTAGATCAAAATCAATTTAAATTTTACTTTGAACTTTATTGTTAATTTTGTTTGAATTTTTCAATCCAAACAGATATTGGGTATGACTTCCTAAACTCACACATAGCACGACAAACTGTACCCAAATCAACATTAGATCTAAATGTAAGTAAGTAGATATGTATGAGTCGTGTTTTTTTGTACCAAATGTATACCAGATGTATCAGTATTCAATAGAGTAAAAGTATTTGTGAGTTTGTATATTTGTAGTGACATATGTATCATCTATGACAGAAATAGAAACTTACAATAATTATTTTCTAACTTTTGAGAAAATTGATCATAGTAATTAGCAATGTATTGAACAGAATATTTTTTGTACCAGCTACGTGTTTAGGTATTTGCTACCAAAACAAGTTGTATGTTAGGTTTTGTATTGATTCTGCATTATGTAAAATCCCAATACCTAAATGAACAAAATCGCGATGAACTAGAAGGGATGAAATATTAAGGAATTTTTACGTGATTTTGACTTTTAGAGGTGTGGCGCTGGTTTTGAAATAACGAGTCTTATATAGTGTCAAATTTTCTTAATGAGTTTTTCACAAGGTTGTAGAGAAATGGTGGTGACACCATCAAGAGAAGCAGGTAAATCATCAGTTTGAATGGTTCTTGCATTTTTGGAAGATGCAAAGATGTGTTGTTGATTTTTTGAATTTTTGAACCCAAAGATTTTGTGTAGCTTGATTGGGTCAAAATTTTTCGTTCTTCTGATGGTGCTGGAGTCTGACATGGGCTAATGTAAGGAAGAAACTGAGTGTCATTTTGGAGTTTGGTAAGAAGAGATGGTGATAGTGGTTTGGAGGTGGACCAAAAGAATTTTGTGTCATTGAAAATGGGGGTGGAATTGGATGATGGTGATTCTAATGATGTCATAGGTAGTTGAAGCCTTTTCTGAGGAGTCACCATCACCACTGTATTGGTATCTGGTGGAATAATGTGTGTAATAAGACATGCTTGAGATCAAGCATAATCTAGTTTAGTCTTTATTTTATGACAAATTGGGACATATATTGCTAAATTGTTGTAA
The DNA here is from genome assembly GCA_036939595.1 of Thalassiosira livingstoniorum. NCBI lineage: Eukaryota > Bacillariophyta > Thalassiosirophyceae > Thalassiosirales > Thalassiosiraceae > Thalassiosira > Thalassiosira livingstoniorum. The sequence continues at coordinate 21,742 of JALLOT010000078.1, read as the reverse complement.
GAATTGTCAATTTTTAAAAGAAAATGTGGAATTAATATGTAGGAACCAAGGTTGTAGCATAAAAATGCCCCACAGACAGGTTGCAAATCATGTTGGTACTTAGAATAGAGAGGAGCACACAGTGCTGGCACATGTAATACACTTTGCAGTAGAAGTTTTTTACCAATAATGGAAATAACAGCTTTGGCCCTGCCAAGGTTGGGGAGTTTAGACTCATCCCCAGCAGTGACAATCTTATTGATACATTTGTGATGAGAGATGAAATTTTAATAATCTGGAATCATGTGTCCTGTGGCCCCAGAATCAGCACAGCATTCTTCCTTGATGTGGATAATGGCACAGACTTGGGTTTTGTGAGCATCCAGCTCTTTGTGAACTAAGTTATCAAGGGCAGATGAAATAAAGTGAGCAGAGGGAAAAAATAAATGCTGTAGGAGACACATCAAGCCAAACAGGACATTCTAGTTTGGGATTTATTACATGAAGAAAGTTAAGAAGTAGGTTGGTCTTTATCAGAGTTATCCAAAACCTTGTCCTTAGATTCATCAGCAGTGGGCTCATACTCATTCAGGTCCATGTGTTCCTGTTAAAAACTGGCATCATCAGACAAGTTTGAATGTTTTCAAATAGAATCATAATATTAAGACAATAAAGAAGATGGTAGTGGGATTGGTGAAGAGGAAGTTACATTGGAAAATGTGATGGTGGAAGCAGTAGAGGCTGAATAAGATCCATTGGGTTCTTTAGATGAGGTGTGCCTGGCACTATTGGCAGGTATGTGGCAATCTTGGTTACAACTCTGACCACACACCCCTGGATCAGTGTGCCCCCCCCTCCACCTAATCCCTACCACAGTCACTGCCCTGTGAATTGAAAAGGTCATTAAATTTCACTGATACCACTTTTGATTTTTTGGGCCAATGGCAGTGATTTTGTTACATGTTCCAGGACAGGACAACCAATGTTGAGATGAAACCAATTTTCAGAGAAAGAATATATGGAACACAGTTTGTTTTTGGTGGGAAAAGTATTGCCAGGTTTCCAATACCAATATTAAGAGGGAAGTGGATAGCAGTAGCAGTAGTAGGGAAAGTTGTTATCTGTAGATGGAGATGGTCAAGAATCCCTAGTTGCAAATGGTGATGGGGAGACTGTGGAAGGATTAAAGAGCTTCTTGTACTCATATACTCCTTACATAATTTTTTGAAGTTCAAGCAGTTCAGTCTTGAGCAGTTTGTCATCCCCTTTGTTGAAATGGTTGATAATTTTGGAGTATCTGGATTAATCAAGATTCATTACTGTGAACATAGACAAAAGTTCATTGAGATCAAGGGTTTTCCCTTTTAAGGTGTCAAATATGACCTTAACTTTGGTCATGTAGTCCATGAATGATTTGTTTGGTTCCTGCTGAAGATTTAGTAGTTTGGTGACCCACAGACAAAGTGCTACCAGGGAGTGGGGATCAAGTTTTTTGTTTTTGCAAAGATATTTGAGCATGCAAAAGTCATAATTTTTATTGGCTATCATTGATAAAGAGGTCATTTTATGCATTCATAAATGTATTTAGAAGTTAAATTTGTAGGTGAAGGGCTTGGTTGGTAGTGTTAAGTTCTAAATTTCCCCAATTTGTCATATTGTTCAAGAATTCATCAGAGCATTATGCATCAAGGGCATGCAGGTACCATAAAGCAGAGGCATAAGATCCATACCAAGCAGAAAAAAATGCATCAATTTTGTATTTTTAGTAGCTTTTACTTTTAGTTGATAGGCATTGAGTTGTTTCATATCAGCTTCTTGATTTTTCAACATATCAATATCAGCTTGTTGGGGGCCAAGCTGTTTTTGTAATGTTGCTTCTTAATGCTTAAAATGTCATTCTTGACCCTCCTGCTGTTTATCAAATATGAGATGCGTCATTTCCAGTAAATAGTCTTCTTTCAAGGAAGAATCAGAAGCAGGGGCTAAGCTTGATGAGGGCTGCAAAAAACTCCCAGGAAGCATAGATTTAAAAAAGAATGTATCCATGGTGAAAATGGTGAAAGGTAGTTCTAGGAATTTGAGATTTGAATTTGAGGGTTTGGCAGCCAAAAGTTTGGAGAGTGTGCTTGTATTTGTTGAGGGGCTAATTTCATTTTCAATGATAGCAGTGGGATAAAGTTAACCCATGTTTCATGGGAAAAGAGTGGAGTAAAAAGTCACTTATTGTATCCCTCATATATTGAAAGTGTTATTGCAGTTTGAGAAAAAGGTAGAAATCTATGAGCCAGAAATGGAAATTGGGTAGAGAAACATTGGATTCCAAAACATGGAGAACTCAAGAAAGATGTTTGGTGCTGCCAAATGGTATGTCCAGGAAGTGTAGATTGAGAAAAATAATGAGTAGTGGATTTATCCATGGAGGAAATGGAAGGTGGTTTCAGGAATTTGAGAGTTCAAGGTTTGGTAACCAAAAATTTGGAGGGTGTGCTTGTATTCTTTTGAGTGCTAACTTCATATTCAATGGTAGCAGTTGGATAAAGTTAACCTATTTTTCATGGGACAAGAATGAATTAAAAGACACTTACTGTATCCCTCAGATTGAAAGGATTGTTGCGGGTTAGGTAAAAGGTAGCAATCTGTGATCCAGAATTGAAAATCAGGTAGAGAAACATTGGATTCCAAAACATGGAGAACTACAGAAGAATGGTTGGTGCTGCCAAATGGTATGTCTGACCTGTATGACAATATGATGAGGTGGGAGCAGGAAAGTCAGGTGGGGTGAAGGAAGCTGTGGAAAGATTGATGAAGAGAGTGTCATGTTGGCTCAGATGGTGGCAGAGATTAAGGACAGGATACAGGATGTGATACCAGAGTTGCTCCTGCCCCAGCATAGAGGAAAAATACCTATTGAGCTACTCTCTAATGAATTATTGATTTTATAAATGAGTTATTGAAGGGTAGGAGGGTGATCATCAGTCAAACTTCAGGAGCTGCATCAGACCACAACATCTTCATCTGTCTGACATCTACAATGTGTCATACATCTTACTAGGTTCATACTTGTACCATGTACCAGACATGTTTTCCATTAAATCTGATTATTATTTTTTATCTGTTTGATTATCATAAACTGCTTGTTAAGCCTCAGTACAATAATGCTATATGAGATTACCTTATCCTATGAGCAACAACAAATCAAAACTAAAAATCAACAAGGCACAATATTTCATTCACCAACATGATATTTAAGGCAATGAAAACAAAGAAAATACAAGATACCAAGACACAAAAAGAATAAGGCAAAAGGAGTTGATACTGAGGATTAGCTTTGGTTAGTACCTCCATTTCTGTAGGATTCAAAAGTAATCACTTGCCAAAAAAGACACTTCAGAATGGAAAAAATATGGTAAAGTAAATATGACAATGACACACTGTACTCATTGTGTAAACCAATGACACTATTTTAACATAAACAATTCACAAATGCAAAGAATTTGAGAACTCTAATATGAGAGTACTATTCAATGGATCCACAGAACAAAAATGTGACAATAATTGACAGGTATCAGTGGCAAATGACAATATACAAGCAATACAATACTCTAGGGGCAGAGATTCTCCAAAAAAACATGACTAAAATTAGCTTAAATAAGTTCACTTTTGAGTATTGAAATCTATTGCTGGGAGGGTGATCAACCAGTTAAAAATGTTTACTTTTCACAAAATAAATTATTTGAATCTTCTTCAACATGCCTTCATTGTTACAAAAAATCTCATACTATGATGGGCCAATGCCATTCATATTAGAACTACTATACATGCAGTTTATGTATCTTTGTGCCAAGTTCTAATTTGTAAATTGATGCTTAGTTTCCCTGAACATGAAAATCTTAAATATTCCTGCAACATTCTCAATTTTTGAGGATTTTTGAAAGCCATCAAAAGCTATGTTCAGATCTGCTGCTTTTGACAATGTAAAATTCTCTGTCTATGTGACTCTGCCAGACAACATCCAGGCAAACAATGTCATTGAACATAAACACCTGTGTAATCTAATTTTTAAGTTGATCTTATATAATCCATGATATGTAAATTACTACTGGCTCTGCTTTGACAAGAAAAACAGTTATTTGAAGCATTGCCATAGGCAGATGACAAAACAATGCTCAGAAGGTGGATGCAGATGCATTCACTTTTACTCTGCACCTAAAACTATCTAACTGTTTGTTTTATTTGTCTTATTTGCATGAAGGGTGTTTTCTGGTTAAATAAGATGGCTCACTAGACAAATTCACCCCACCATTTGTGGAGAGTGCACCACAAAACAGCTCAAAAGGAAGTATTTTTGTTCCTGCCACTTGAAGATGACAGGGCTATTTTTTCATAAAGCAACAAATCTTTTGGTGGAGAATGTGGTGAGTCACCAAAACAATCAATACTGTCAGTGGAGACACTCAAGAACAATGCAGCTGTGGAAAGTTCAACTAGTATTTTGATTGGAATTTTTTCATGGACTTTTTGGATTCACCCTCTTATATCACCCAAACTCAAGTAATTCTCCATTGATAGAATTGTATAGTAGTAGCACAATGAAAGAGAGCTGTTAGTACAAGTATTCTGTTGGTTGAGCTGTAAACTAGGTAGAAAACAAAACTCAAGATAACTAGGTAAGGGGCAAGTATATTTTTCTAGCAGTGACTTCTTACAAAGTTGCTCTGTTTTGTAAGGGTATCCAAACCAAACATTATTGAACTCATGATGGAGAATAGATGTTGGCACCTAATTAGAAGGCAGTGGAGGTACTTAGGAATAGAGATTAAAGGGGGTTAGAACAAGAAAGGTTTAGGCTGTGAAAGTAAAAAGAAAGTATGCTGTCTATGAAATAATGTAAAACACTTGTGCTTGTGTCTTGTGTTTTCTCCCACTTGTTATGCTGGATAAGAAGAGATATCTTTATAGGGAAGATCTGTGTGTACAATTTAATTACAATGTCTGTTGGATATCCTTTTATAAGGGATGCAAGGATATTGCAATTTTAAAGTCAAACCCCCCACAAAAAGTTGATCAATTTGGGTCAGTTTGTCAAAACTCAACACCTGTTTCATTTTTCCATGCTATGAAGAAGCAGCAAGGGCTGTGACTCTATGGTTTAAAGGCAAACAGTTTCAGATGGTAATTTTGTCTTTGTGGTACTGTGTTCATTTATTTTCAAAAACAAAAAATCTTGTTTTTCATACATTCCAATTCAAATTAGGTGATGAAGTTGGTAGCAGATTATTTGGAGATTCTCTTCAAGAGATGATAAGTCTGATATTTGCATAGAAACTTGAGTGGAATCTTTGATTAAAATAATGGATCATTATAAATGTTTGTGGTAGGTTGAAGAAAAATGATGTGATATTGTTTCAAAAGGTTAGTTTGATCCTTTATTTACATTGAATCTAACAATCTTACTTCAATGTTGTGTCATTTTAGATTTTAGACACAAATTTCAAAAATAGATTCTAATACCATTCCTCATACTCATAGATATAGTGACAGGGACATGCTGCTACAGACAGATTATCGTATTGACCTGCAATTCAATTATGATGATTAAGATAAATAATCTTGTCTGTAATGTTTTTGTTTCCCAAGTTGAAAACTATCTCAATGAAATTAATTCAAGCTATGAATGATTGAACCCTTTTTCACACTTTTCTGTATTGCTGGTGCTCATCCCCACTTCTGTAAGGTTAATTTATCAACTGATATTGCAGCACAGAGTTACCATTTTGACTGATTAATCAATCACATATATTATGATGTTATATCATTGACTTCAAAAATGGAAGTAATACCAAAACTTGGTTTATTCAAGTGTGCTATCAATTTGTGACTTGCATGCCTGAAGAAACTATTTCACATATTTTTCCTTTTCCTGCTGAAGCTGAAATGAAAGTGGATATATCTCTTTCCACTGTTCTAACTTGGTTCTTTTGTGCTGTAGAAATTTATCATTGTTAAAGTTAGGTAGTATTAGTATAATAAGATTCAACTCAGTGATTAAATGATACATTGTTTTAATGAGCAACCATAAATAAATTATGTAAATGATAATAGACACTTTTTTATGTGTAAATGAAAATTTTCTTGAATTCTTTTAGAACAAGAACAATAATAATATTGTGTTTCAAAAAGGGAAAAATAAGTAGTATTAAATTAAAAAAGTCAACACATAACAGTTTAAAAATACATTTGAGGGAAAAATTGTCTTCACAAAAATATTCCACACACACAAGTCAAATCCAAATAGACATGTTTGAACACCTAAAAGTGATTTTTGAAAATTTTGGGTACGGATTGTTGGACCATCTAAAAACATAACCAATAAAACAACAAATTAGGCATTGATGGTATGTTGTACATTTTTTGCCACATGATTCACAAAATATATGGCACAAAAATCACAAAAGGTAGTTGGATAAATCATAGAAACTGTCAACATATCTTGTTTTGATATGCATATGGCCGTGACAAACAAAAGTGTCTGTGTTATTAGTTAACAAATGGAAGGCAATCAATACACCATCTTAATCTACATGCCTTTTTTACTAAAGGATAGAGACCCTGTCAATGTCAATACATTAATATAATGTCAATAACTACAACAATGTCATGCAAAACTTGGTCAAAAACCTTAAAAAGCTTATTAAATAGACCTATGAAACTGAAAGGACTTGAAAATTTCATTATCAGTCACCCAGTTAGGTGCACTTTAGGAGAGTCATCCCACGTAGACCCGTTCAAACGGACCAACTAAATGTACTTTAAAATTTCTGTTATATTATTATCAGTCACCCAGTTAATTTTCTATTTACTTGTAAAGTTGTGGTGTAGTAGCTTATCAAGAAGTGTAAAATTGGACCAGTTAGCTTTCAATCCAATTGACATGTGGTCTTCATGCTTGACCACTCAACCACTCACTACTTGTTCAATGCTGATCACAATTACTACAAAAATACAAAAATTGATAAAATTAAACTCTGCACCCCTCAATGTTTGTAAATTTTGCACTATTATTATGTATGAGTTGCCTAAATAGGTAGGAGAGATGATATCTTATCTAATGTAATCTAAAATGCATACACATGTACTCCAGTACTCTAGAGATTAACTTACTAAATTCCTACTTGTTGCTCCTAATACATATCAGGTAAGTACTTCTCCAGGCAATATAGCTATGTGAGTAAGGTAGGTAGGAGTATTTCATCATGTATGTAATATACCATACAATTGACACTGTGCATTATGCATGAACCACATAGATACCCATCCATACTTGGGAAATACTGCTAAAAATTCTCAATTTTTTGTTAAGCATGAAAAATCAGCCATTCATCAATTTTTTGTGGAACAGACAAAGTATTATTTTATTGAAGTTTGTCCTGATTTGGCCTGGTGTAGTGGTTGGACAGGAGAGGTAGTACTTGGAGTGTATGTGTTTGTGTCGGCAAAAAGCAATTTGAAAAATTCAAAATTCAAAGTTGGAAAGTATAAAATTGGGTAGACAAGAAATCATCTGTTCACTATGCACCATCATATCATGTTTGCATTTACAATAGCAATGTCAGTAAAGGGCAATGATGGAAATTTCAATTTCAGAGTCATGTCAAATCCTTGGCTTATTCATTGTATCATTATGGATTCTGCCATTCTTTTTCACACAATGTTGATTTGTCGGAACTGGATGAAATTGCCATGACCAGAACAGAAAGCCATCATGGAGCTGGGGCTGGGGCAGATTCACCCAGAAAATTATGTTCTGGTGATTTCTCTTATTGCTTTGACTAATTACTAGGTATAAAAAGTAAACATTACCCCAGACTACATGGTTTGATTGTCTAAAATACTAGTAGACTCTATCATTTGTATACATCATAAATTTTCACAAAACATGCAGTACCAAATGGAGTTTTGGTAGCATCCAGCAGAAGCATCATCACCACTGTCAACTTTTTTGTATCCCTGGGTCTGTAAGTACCATAGAACTAGGTAGTTTCTTAGACTTTACTTATGGGTACAAATCCCAATACAATCTACTTGCAAGACACAAACTACAAGCTGCAACCTTTAGCCTTTCCTTATCAGCACATGATGATTGTTGCAGCTTGCAATTTGTACCTTGCAAGTAGATGGTGCTGGATGTTGTACCCCAATGCCAATGTCAATGCCATTGTTTGTCTCGTACCAAGGAATAGATAGGCTCCAAAAACTTCCTAAATCTACAGTACGTAAAATACCAGATCCAAAAAAGCACAACAATGATTGCATTGATTTTGAATTGCAAGCAATGATTTCTACCTCTTTCTTCTATTTTTTGAGAATATGAGATTGACGAAGAAGGACATTCATAAAATAGTATGCACAACATTCAAGCCACAACACTCTTCATTTATTCATGGCCATTTTGACTTTGTCATAGTTGGGGACAATCAAAGTAATGACAGGATTGCAGAACCCCAAAGAAAGATTCTTACTTCTAAATCCTCCATGTACTTTTATCCTCTACTTACATTCACTCTCCCAGCCCCCATCTTATTCTTTTCATGTTCATTCAGGTATTTATGTCTTATTCTCTTTGCCTGTCTTTGATGACTGTTTTAATTCTTTTATTTCTCTGATGACTATTTGGAGTAAGACAGAAGGTCCTCCTTTGGTTTGTTGCCCCAATTTTATTTCACCAATTATTTTTCCACCATTTAGCACATGATTTTTACCAGACTATCTGGTGAAATGTTTCAGTTGTTGGCATTCTCAATGATCCACTTTGTTATCTGCTTTTAGTCATCCCTTGTTTTTGGGAAGATTGAGAAGGCAGCTCTCTCTAAGCATATCTTTTTGGAAACCATCAGACCATCTTATCTGCTGATGTTTGATAGATCCTTGGTATAATCTAAAATTTCACTTTCCATGTGGACCATCATTCTCAATGTCATTGGGCCTTACATACACAACATACATACTTGCTGGAGATGAGTACTCATGAGATGGGAACCTCATGTCAATAATGAAGAAAAAATATGAAATTTGATAAAGTGAGTAATGCGGGCAATCTCTATAAATGTATGGAACCCGTACTTGGAAATCCTGGGGTGTATTTGGCATCCAAATTTTTATGACAGACAAGATAGTTTTGGGGACTTTAAGAAGATAAGAGTAAAAATCAAATAACTTATGTGGCAATTGTATAATTTCTTTTTTATGCTCGAATTTTAAGTGCCCTTGCAGCAAACTTCTTTCACAATTGAACTAAGTATTTGAAATGTGTTAATCAATGTGGCAGTGAAGCCAACATTATTCATATTTTCGCAGCAACAATTTTCAATATTTCCAAGGTGTATTTAGCCAGTCCACGCACCATGTTTTTCGTACAAAAATTTCTCATCACCAACGGATACCCATTCATCTATAACTTCACTGCCATCATGGGGTTTCAGTTTGGTATAAACAAATGTGTTGTTAATACCCAAAGCATACCGCATCCTAGCAATCCACAATGATAATGTATCCAAAGGGTTCCCCAAATAGACATCACTTAAAACCGCAAGCATTATGTCGCTCCCAAACCAATGCCTATCAGCTGGAACGGTGATTAATTTTGAACCAATGTCAGCATCTTCCCTCAAACGATTGATGACATCCCCGCTGTCTCCTTTGCTAGTTTCGATGACGAACATTTTATCGTTCATCATTCCAGTACTGTTCAGAAAATATTTGGCATACTCTGGAGTCATATCGATGGCTGACCTATCTAAAACGTCTCCAAAAATGATATTTAAACGAGAAATTAAAGATAAAGTACCCGACGGAGGTGGATGAATCACTGAATATTTTTCATCATTCAAATAATTTTTACCATCTGCTGGTTTTGGTAGAAGAGAGGAGCAAATGTCCTTGTTTGAAGTTCCCCGTGTTGAAAGTAAAAAGAGTCGCCTGAGAATGTCTCCCCGGTGTTTCATTTTTTCTTCAGCAGTTACTTTCGTTTTTCCGGAGTAGAAGAAGTAGGTTTCCGGTTTTTCGACGATGATTTGACTACTCTCTGGAATCGAAGATTGATTTTCAATGATAGGTACATCAAATATATGTTGGATGTTGGTCTTGATTTGATCTATTCCGATAATTGATGAATTTTGAACATTGGCTCCATTTCCTTCACCGGAAAAATTACTTCTGCTGATATCCCAAAACGAAGAAATTGTGAATAAACCCCAACCCTCGCCTTCCATAACAACCACTGCTTCCTCATCAGACGCTCTATCGAATGAGTGAAATAAAGCAGAAAGCTGGTTTCCAAATCCCCCATAAACATGCTTTGTCATTTCTTTGTCTAGCAGCACAACAGTTTTGTTTTGTAAAAGGTCCGACGTGCCATTAGCATAAGTGTACTTGTCTCTATTGAAATCGTCTAACGTGGTTTGAAGATCAAAAGGAACCTTTCGTCCACATATTCTCCATGATCCATATTGTGACTTGGTAGCAATCGGAATTTCTTTTTCTATGTCCGAGGTTCGATCACCTTGTGCTTGTACGTGTTGATGTGTTGTTTTGTTAGTGTCGTCTCCAACGCCAGACTTTTCTAGCGGCTCCTTCGCCTCACTCAGCCCATCCTGGCATGGCTCCGGACAATTGCATCCACGAGGGATTGAAAGAACTATGATGAGGATAGTCGTAACTAACAATAATAATATCGACCGCACCTCCTTGCACTCCCGACGTATCAATCGTTTGATTCTCTTGCGTTGCAATCTCGATTTATCTTTGTGGAGAGATAATAGCTCATTGGCAGAAAGTATTGTAAAGCTATAGTCATCGTCAAGTGAGTGGTTGTCAGAGCTGTTGTTGATAGTGGATGAGGAGGATGATCTTGTACTTGCTTCGCGATGGGATCGTGATGATCTGAAGGAGGCCATTGTCCGCGACTTCCAACTTCCAACTTCCAACTGGGCAATGCACAATGCAGAATGCACAAAAAACAAAAAAAGCAAAAACTCACAAAAATATTACCACCCCCAGAATGAATTTTTCAATACCAGATTTTTAGTAAGCCCTTCTCTCTCTAGTATATTAATTTTTTGCAATCCCGAAAATAATATTTTTCAGGTACATCCTACAATACTACTCCTTAAAATTGATGGTACTAAGAATTGCTTATTATCCCTTGCACGCAACCAAGACAGCGCATGTTCACTTTTATTTTTTTGAGGCAACAGCCAAAAGGCAATGGTGTGTCATCCCAAAATCCGCCAGATAAGACCAATACCAGTGACAATAGTGCTGTTGCCACCATCTAATTCGAAAGACGATTACACCATTGGAAATGGAAAGCGACTGACAGTTTCTACAAGTGAGTATGTTGCACGCTATGTAGGCCATTTTTAAATTCTGATTTTTTTATTATTTCTTACTTGATTTACTAGGCACTGCCACTAACAAATGTTCTATGTGTTTTCCATATGACAGAATATTCATCATGGCCAATGAACTTCTGCTTTCTCAAGGCTCAAGAAGAGTGATACACTCTCACGCTCTCAATTGCCTGAGAAGCTTAGAGAAGCATGTAAGTCTTGAAGAGCACCTGCTTCATCTTCAACATCCGCTCAACTGAATCATCTTCTAACCAATTTTGAGCCCTCAGATGATGAGGGGGCAAGGGGAATGGCAACTAACTGCAACACCTACAACAAGGACATGGAGGATGTTCAACAAGAAGTTGAGGCAAATGCTAAACCAGCCGCCAATGCCTTTAATCCATGCAGTGGAGAGCAGCAAAGTATTCATTCAAACAAGGAAGTTTAGATGGATCAGATAAACCATCATTGATACTGTCAGAGGAGATGCTGTCAGCACAAGATGTCAGGGATGAAGAAATCTGTGGCTTGAGGATGATTCTTCTGATGAAGAATATTCGGAAGAATCAGATATCTAGTTGGGGGGGGAGGGCCAGAAGTAGAAAATTGAGTGAATAATATGAGCGGCAGCACCAACCTAGTATAATAAGCAATGTAAAATAATGAAATCATTACTTGACAACTAACCATCAACCAAAACACTATCTAACCTGTAGATATTATTGACCACTTTCAAATGGTGTGGCTTTTAGTTGTATTGAACCATAGGAACATGACCAAAAAGCACATAATCCATCCTGTTCCAGCAGATTTGGGGGCCTCATGCCATCGTGAATCATGCCCAGTGCCAAAAAAAAACAAGGAGGTACACTGCTTTGGTTGCACGCAAGGGGTAATATCATAAGAATTTATAACAATAAATCTCCCCGCAAGGTAGCAATCCAGCTTCATTGTCCCACAACAATCAACATAAAAAACAAGCAAAATGGATGTAATTGATCCCTCACCTACCATCTGTCCGCCTCATACCATCAACAGGCCATCAACATTGGTAGATGGCCAAATGCCATACCAAGTTGAGGGGACCTTCAAATCTAAATCCACTGGAACAATTTTCCATACTGTCCTAACACACTATTTGCTTGCCATGTATTTGCTCATGGCATGTGGCATAATTGTTCACATGAACAACTTAACATCAATGAACTTTGGAGTTGATGCATTTACTTATTGAAATTGTTTGCCCGGTCAACTATATACTTATTACTGACCTCTGACTAGCTGTTTTTAATGCCAAATTCCGCACACAGATAGCTGTGAGGCAAAACAATCAACTATTATGGTCTAGGTGCAGTATTAATGGTTTAATACTAAATTAATCCCTGAGTTTGTAATGTAATAAACAAAATATTGTTTTTTGTTGATATCATTAAGCAATTAAGGTACTTTAATGATGAAGAAAGATTAGCATTTGCATGACAATCTGCCATATTGTTGATTTTTGTTGTAGAAAAATTGAGTAGTATTCAAATTGTTGAATAAAAATGATCACTCTATAATGTCACTTCAGTGGTTATAGTTGAAGCTGTGGAAGAGTATGACAGTCATTGAGATCTTATTTGTTACTAGTGATGCAACTGCCAACACCACCACACCATCACCACTGACACCACCACTACCAACAGCAACATCAATACCAACATTAAAAGTTGATAAAATTATCTATTGTGTGTGATTCCTCACCAGTGCATTGATAGGGAAGGACTGAAACTTTTTGCCCTACCTAATGAATGGGTGGGGAGGCTTGGATGCGCAGGACAAGACAAATGTGGTAAATGAGATGGATGAACTAGATAGGTGTGTCATGTGTGCTGTGAATGATTTGTTAGCTAAGGATGGGATTGGATGGGAGAGGGGGAGGACAATATTGCTGTGATAAAGTTCATCATGGTGATGACAATGTTGAGAGGGTCAGGACCATAACTGATGGAGATCAATGATTGAGAGCTTGGTATTGTCTTAACAAGGATGGCAGCCAATGGTTGGCTGCCAGAAAATTGGTAGATATGTATTATCATTATCAAATTTAATGTCTTCATCAAGGGGGTGCAGCTATTGTAGTTTGATTTCTGTTCTTCCAACTTTGAAAATTCCATGCAAAATTCACTAGCAGCTACAGTTATTTAGGCTTTGGTGTTTGAGAAACCAGATTCTACCTACATCTTAATACCTATGCATCCACATCTGGTACTCATCTACATGGACCAAAGTAAATATTTTCAATCAAAAATTTTCTCCTAACACATTTGAATACTTACTTAGATTGGATAATTCAAGGTGCTTCTAACCAGCTTTTATCAATTTAATGAATAAAATATTGTCAAAAGTAGGGAGCATTGTTTGTCAAATTAGAAATGTTTTTTCTGTGACAGGAAATAGCTCTCTTCCACTAAAACCAAAACATAGTTTGTCAACAAGAGGTAACAATGTAATAAGTCAAGAATTATATCAATGCACCAAAACTTATGCTTTGATCCAGAAAACCACTGTTCATATTGGGATGATATTCAAATATGTCCTTAAATGATGTGATAAGTGCCATTTAAAATCTAATTATAATAATTTTTGACACTTTCATAAAGTATTTATGTATTCAAACTGTCAAACTCCATATGAGAATATTTTTCCTCTAAAAATATAAGACTCCATTGAGTGATAGCTTTGTTCATTTCAATGAAACAACAAATAAGTTATTCAACTAATAGCTGTTTTTAATACTTGAAAATGTTTTTCAGAAATACCCCAGAGTCCCACTTATAACAGGTATATTTAACAGTAGATAATATATTATAAGTCACATTTGAGCATGATGGAAGCAAGACATTGCAAAATATTGTTACTGATATTTTTACTACAAATCCTGACTAAATTTTCAGAAATGTTGTTTTTTATTTTTTTTTTTTTTTTTTATATTCTTCTTACAAATTATAACAAAGAACAATGAAAAAATAATGAAATATTATGAATTTGTTATTTTTTGTTGTTTTTTGTCATTTTCCATTATTTTTCTGTAAAAAATAATGGAAATCAAGGAAAAATGTGTTGTCTTTAGAAAAAAATATTTTTTTGAATGGCTTATTATAGAAATGTATCAAATTTATTTTTTCTTTTTGTTTTTCTTTTTGTAATTTTTTGTTGTTTTTTGCTTTTTTCACTGTTTTTCATTATTTTTTGTGATTTTTTCATTTTGAGAAATAAGGAAAAGCAATGAAAAACAGTGAATTTTTAAGTTTTTGTTATTTTTTGTTGCTTTTTTTTATTATTTTTATTTTTTACTAGGATAATTTTTTTGAAAAATAATCATTTTCACTATAAATGTTTTTTGAAATTCTTTAAATTATTGCAAAAGTTTCATCCCAATTTTTCTTTTCATGAGATATTTTGTTTTGAACTGGTTTTGAATTGGTTTTTACATGATTCTGGGATGTTTCAGTCAAAAAAACTACTGAAAGAAGGATGTAGTAAATAATGAGCCCTTTGCCTTTGGATTCCTACCTGTATCACTTTATTTGAATCTTTGTGAAATGGTCACAAGTTTTATTTTTCACAATAATAAGTAGTAGAGTAAGAAGCAAATACAAAAGAATACACAAAATAATGTTGGAATGCCATTATGAAAGTATCCAAGCTATTGTACTTACCATAAGTAAGTATGTAAGTCCCATAGTTTAATAAAATTAATTGTGGTAAATGTACTCTGTATTGCAAATAGGTTGCAAACATAATCAATGTATGACAAGTGATAGGAAATTTTAGAAATGCAACTGGGGTTGGGAAAGTACAAGAAGTACCATACCATACCAGGAACAACAACAACTGCTAGCAGGGACTGCTAGCCTCCAGCCGCTAGCCGCGCAAGGAGCTACAATACCTACATACAGGTAAATCAGTAAGCAGAGGTAAGGTAAGTATTGTACAATACAATACCGCAGCCGCAGCCCACAGCCGTTGCAACCACCGTCAACACAACCCACCGCATCCAACGAACATGACCGTTCTCTTACCACCACCACTCCGACACTTGATCTACGTTCCCCCGCCGCAATGCCTACACCAACATTAGCACCTTTGACCCCGATGCCTCTGCAATCATTGCTGTTGCCGTTGGCTCCATTGCTCCTCCAAGTTCCAAGTTGATTGTTGATTGTTGTAAGTTGTCATTGTGTTGCATGATGCCGATTTATTTTCTTGATCGATTTTAACCTGCCTATGCACCCTCTGATGCCTGCTCTGCGCTCTGCTGCATTGTTCATGGTCGTTGTTATTTCTGTCTAAGGCAGTTTTAGGAGTAAATTTTTCATTGTTCTTTGTTCGTTCTTTCAGATTCGCCCAATCGCACCCCGCCACCTCTGCTGCCATTTTCAACACCTCCGTCACCCTCACCGCCATCAAAATAATCCTCCGCATCAACCAGCACAATCGCCAACAGCAGGTCAACAGCTCATCCCACTGCAGTCAACGGACATCGCCGTTTTCAATAACCCTATCACTGCCATCATGGCGGCGGATATTGCCAGGGAAATAATCGCACAGTCCATCCCTCCTGATCGGCCGTCCACACTCGCACTTGTAATCTACTCCCGCTCCTCCAGTGGGAGGGACATTCGCAACAGGGACGAGACAATGCGAATCACTGCCCCCTTAAATAGAGGAAGACCATTCTTTTGCCTCGAATTCCCATGTCCGAACTACTCGTCCATTGGACGTCAAAATGTCCAAGGAAGTCAAGGCGAGAGAAATAACTTGCATCGAACAACCTTGGAGTATAGTGCATGTGACAACTTGGAAGGAGCTGCATCGTGCATAGAAGGTTATATGTCGTACAGGGATCAGCGTGATATAGTTCTATTTACACTAACTGATGGCAATGAGCTCGGTGCATTTCCACTTGCAAGGTGGTGCTTGGATGACAGTGGGACTCGGGAGTCGGGAAAGACTATTTCAAGGTTGAATGTCTTACAGCAAATATTGAAATCCTTGTTGGTAAGATAGGGGGCCAATGACAATGTGAGACGAAGTGACCGTTGGTGATTGGCACTCTACGAATTTCAGAAAGAGGGAAATAAGGTCAGTGCCGATTATTTCCCTGTTGCACTGCACTTTTTCGAAAACCACTCCCAGTATTTCTTTTGGTAAATGGTCGAAATGGAGAGAATGATGATTTGCAAAATTATACACAATGATAGGTCATCAGGATTCTTTGCAGAACCAAATGTGATGTATTTGAGTCATATTGATGACAATTATAGCTCGTGACTCTTCTTTCGTCCATTATGTCCCAGCATTTGATTACTGACTTAAGCCACAAGAAACGACTTATTTGTTGGCTAATGTTGTATTTGTGTCTTCTCTGTTCCATCACAGAATCATCAAATGCCTTGATACTTTGGATCAACCTGTCCTTGATAGTGGATGATCGTCTTCATAGCAGAGTCAAAGGCGGAGTGGCTGTTGCCTATCAGGCATCTCATTGATGGTTAAAAAGTGCAGCACATATTTTGCAACTAGACGCCATCCATGTATCTGCTACTATTTTTGGTCACTTGAAATTTATCCAGGCTGAACATCATTCTGGAGTCAGCGCCTACTATGCACCGTAGCAGCAAAACTAGGGGATTGTGACATGTTGGGCTGAAGCAAAATATAAGTTATTTCCATGTGATTACGAGATTATGTCTCTTGCATTTCATGTTTCAAGCTCATCGAAGTAATTACTTACCATGTTCGTTCCCCATCTGGCTTTGTTCGCAATCAAAAGATAAAAGATAACCAAAAATATAGAATCGAAGTAAATAAAGCATTTTTGAGAAGTCTTGGCGCACAACTCACACATGTCATTTGAATTTCAAAAAATATTCTTCGTTGTATGTACCTATGCTGTGTTGACCGGCGCCACACAAACAAAAATATGATCTAAAATCAAATTTGATGTCAAATGCATTCTCACCAAAAGTCAAATCAATAAGAACTAAGTAGATTTTTTGCATCAGTATACTTCTGCAGTTGTTCTCAAGGTGTAAGTGCTAATGAAAAGAGGATTTGTTCATGACATGTATGGGGTGATCATTTTGCTGTCTTCCAATTATCTTTCAACATTAACCTGTGATATTCCAAAGTAAAAACTAAGGTGAAAGGATATTTCTCTGCAATGGATTTTTGCTACCTCGGTTATCAGCCACCCCTAAGAAAACCCGCTCAAGACTTCTCCTGAACTCTCTAAAAGAATCCAGTTTATTCTTTGTTCTGGATGTAAGTAGGTACCTAATCAAAGCCACAACTTTACTTATGACATGACTGTTAAACCATGTTTCAGGAATATTGAAAGGGAAGCCATGAACTTTTGAACACTCCAAAAAATTGTATCGTGCCTTCTACAGGTGCTCCCTTTCTCTTTTACACATGTGTGACAAATTTGCAATGTCTTGTCAGTCATTTTTGTCAAAGAAAAAAATATTCTTCACTGCACACTGCAGATACTGCCAGGTAGGTCAGTACAGAAAGGAAAGTGACCAAATCTTTGAGATAATTTTCTCCACCACAAAGGCACCAATGGAACCTTTATTCAATGCATTGACTACAGATCAAGTTAGAGGGTGGCTGGAATCAGGTTTCTGGAGCACATCGGAGTGAGTCCCACGGAGCCCGAACGAGTATATTTTTTTCACTTTTTTTTGGTAGCTCCTAAACTTTATTTCCCTGACACATGACACGCGCCGAAAACCGGCGTTGTAATTGAATTGATGAGTTCGCCGTCGAGGCTAACCCACGACGGCGATCAACTATTTCTCAGCCCAGGGATGTTCTTTGTGGTTAGTTGTTGATTAAAAACAAACTAGGGTTTTAGGGATTGTTGTGTTATGCTGGTTGACGCGGGTTACCGCGCCAATTCTGATCATTAGTTGATCGCCGCTACAACCACGGCGGGAGCGTAAACTCAGCCTAACTAAGCCACAAATCCGCGCCTTAGAAGATCAAAAAATGGTTTTGCTGTGGAGGAAATGGTGAGTGACCAAAGCTGTTTGTTCCTATTACAAACTCCACGCGTTGCCAACTAAATCTTCTCTTGCTTATTGTTGTGTTGTTTGTGTATGGAACCATTCATTGTAGATGTGGAGAACGTCCATCGGCGTGGGGGTGGCAGCGGTGGCAGCGGGAGCGGCGACGAAGTAAATATGGTGAGTTTCAAGTTCTTTCAATTTCGTTTGTTCAACAACAACCCTATCTCATTCTTCTAATACCGTCAACTGTCGGCTACTCTTAACATTACCTCACACCAGGCACCTTGCGCTCGAGGCAACGGCATTCAGCCGACGAAGGCACCACGCGGCAGATAGCAGCTTTGGGGTTCGGACTGCAGAGTGGTAGCGGTTGGAATTTTTGGATCAAGACAGGTAAGTTTTTGCTTGCGTCTCTTTTCCCCTTCCCAGCACAGCTTGCTTCTCATCAGACCCTCTTCTGGTTTGTTGTTGTGTTAGTTTGTGCTTCTCATCCCAGGTGTAGCGTGTGGCAAGCGGCATCCGACGGCTTGGGAGCTTATGGTGAAATGGCAACAAAATGAATCGTTGTTGTCGGTGGTGAGTTTGAATATCTTTTCTTATCTTGTTCAAACAGCCACGCTAACCTATTTCTACTGCGCCGTCAATGACTAGATTGCATCACCGCTCCAGGTACATGGCATGTTGGGGGGGGTTGCACTGAGACGAGTTTTGGTTCGATCTTGCTTTTCATTGTATTGTTTTGATGTTGTTCAATGATAGACACGGCAAGCAACGCTTCCTCTGGCAGTGGATCTAGGGACCGTCAGCTTTGACACCATCAATTAGGTACAAATTTTAACCCCGCAGTTATTCGAGATCGTCGAACTTTCTTTCTTTCCTCATCGTTTTATCCATTCGATGTCATTATGAGTTTTCTGTTATTTCTACATTTTCTTTTGTGTTGTCGTGATTGATCCTCCACTGGCATTGATTATATTTTAATTTCTGTTGAAAAATCAAATGGTGGATGCTCGAGATAGACGTTTGAACAGTAAACCTCGGGATAATTTAATGTCTGTGTTGGTTTTCTAAATATCTAAGTAGTACAACTCTTAAATATCAACCCATGCATCTTACACTTAAAATGGATATACTAATGTAGTTTATGTCAATAATACTTACTTTAAATAGTAGTAATTACTGTCAAATGATTTGTTCTGAACTGTTTCAACACATCTAATTGATGTGTGAATGTTTAGGTTAGATTTTTGTTCAACTTTTAAAATCTGTCCTATGTGTACAACTCCTCACTTCTTTCAATATTACTCATTTGTATGGCACAGACACCAAAGCACATTAATGTCCAAGGGTCAAATCACCCATTACAAGGCCATGATATTATCTTCTATTGAATAGAATAAATGGCTGCAACTATGCATCTTCAGAAGTAGTACCAGTACTCTCCATCATGATTGTGCTACCCCTTGCTACTTGCATGGTGATGGGTGTTAGATCCTTCAAAATGACCCATTGAATGACTTCAAAATGACTATGACTATGACTATGACTATTAATATGATTGATGTGAAACTTGTCATCAATGAATATGCATCAGAGAAAGTAGAATGATTTTCTGCTGTCACATTTTCAAAAAACTAACATTCCTAAACTTTCTTTGAAATTAACTACTGTTTTTTCTAGTTAAGTTTTTGTTAGCAGTTTTACTAGTAATTGAGTCCCACGAAATGGAAAAAACAATGAGCCAGAGCTCATCACTGGGCATGGATCCAATATTGCACCATAGATGGGCAGATTTTTGCACTCAGGTATATGTTTTGACCATTTTGAAATTTTGACATTTTTTTTCAGCCACCATCTATTACTACTATTGAGAACACAAAAATATTGTTTTATAACACAGAGAGTCCACCATACTAAGAGAATCTTGTGAGGTAATAAGCCCTGGTTAGAGTCCAGCTTATGACCAGTAGGCAGAAATGATATCCAGTATTATCATTTGACCCAAAGACAAGAGATTTAAGTAGTGACATTGTATAAACAGACCAGGGATTTACATTCAATCACATCAAAAGTCTCAAATTTTACCTGCATGTTATCTTCAAATATGCACATCCATCTAACTTATGTGTATTTCCATGTGTGTGCAATATAATAATATATTGTATAGTAATACAATACACATCCATAGTACATGGTCATTAAGACACCATGGTGATTAAGTTACTTTAATATTTTGTTTCAGCAAAAACAATTGCTCAACATTGCTATTATATTTTACCACGCGACTGTTTCTAACTTCACATGGAGATTAAGTCACTTAATTATTGGGCAATTGTTTGGAGACTATTGCCTAATGTACATTTGTCGTGTCTTAATAATCATAGACTACAAAACTTACACTAGTACTTGTAAGTACTTATGTTGATATGGTATGTAATTACTACTTGCCAAGGTGGAACCCCTTACCAATAGTATCTCCTTGAATCTGCTCCCCAGCAGATCAAACCATTGGACAAATATATGAGCCTGAAGCATATATACTCAATCAAAATAGAAAGCACATGATTGGCACTGAATTAGACTATGTGACATATCGTCAGTAGTTCCTGACACAATTTTATGACCCACATTTTAGATCATCAGAATGAATAATTTCATTCTCATATAGTTATTAAAAGATCATTTTTAGCCCACCAAAAGTACTTAGATACTACATCACTTGACAACTTATGATATTGGATGTTCTTGCTCACCTCTTCAAGTGATCACATGCTCACCACATTGATTCGCTCCCAACATAAAAAACGTTCATTAGTACACTCTGATTACACTTCCAAAAGAATAATCCCATAAAATTCACCAAATTATACTACATCTATTCCATTGAGCAATTGGATTATCTAGTTTCTGTCATCATGTCCATCTTAAAAGTCACATCTTCATTATGTTTGAGGTACCGGCGAGGCAATGTGGATCTGTCCCCAGCACCACAACAACAACAGGAGGAAACATCATTGTGGCTCTAACTATCACTGGTGTAACCAGTTTGCTTCATGAGCATATATACCTTATTTTCCCAAACCCAAATGACTTCTACTACAACATGCCTTTAACAATGGTGTTTCACACACCTGGTTTTACATTCTATCCACCCAAGTCTCTCAAGATTGCTCCTTAACTTTGCTCCAACTTTAGTGTTTTGCCTGCCACGCTGTTCAAATTTATCTTTGATTAAAAATTCATGATTATTTCATTATAATTTAAGGCTTGTGCTGTCAAAACCAACAAGGACTGACATCGGATAGCCGAAAACTG
>JALLOT010000077.1:0-28269 GCA_036939595.1 Thalassiosira livingstoniorum | reverse complement strand
ATGAATCAACATGTTAGTAATAGTATAAAATATAAAATATATAATTTATTGATGTGTTTCTGGTTAATTCCTGGTACAATGTATGACTTGAAACTCAAATACAACTACCTTCAAAAAAGAGTTCAACTAACTCATATTCTTCTAAATACATGCATAAGGAGTTAATTTGCAATTGTAATTTCTGATCATACCATGTTGGTTTGCAACCTTTTAAAGTTACATTATTGAAAAAATTGTCAATTCCCACAATTATTTCTACTTCTTGATTCACACAGAGATAAACAATAATGTTGTTTTTTCATTGATAGTACATTCATAGAATGTAAAATTAGAATCCAAATGAAACTTTTATCATTTTTATCACTAATTAATATAAGCTTGTTTCTGACTCAAAAAAACATTACCTTACTTCATTTCACCCCAAAAAAGTCATATTTTTTTGGGATATGATATAAACACAGCATAATACCATTATCAAAATACTTGATTTCTTAAAAAAAACTTCACACTGTAAAATGACCATTGAATGTTTTTATATTTCTTTTGATGGTACCATAGAGATCATTCAGGATCTATTTTGTCCATTTGCGAAATCAGATTTTCTGCTAAGCTTACCAAAACCACCAAATTCCATAAAAGTATTAGACTTTGAAAATATTTTGCCTATAAAAAAACCAAATAGTGTTTAGATATGGTCTAAAACTTTTGTAATCATGACTTGTAATTTTTCATGATATATTTCAGATATATTTGAGAAATGAGACATCATTGCTCAGTTCACAAGAAGAATAATAGAGAAGGAAAAACCTAAACATGATTTGAAATTATGATTTACACCCTGCTTCATGATATTGTTGTAGATGCATGCGTGATTATTTATCCAGAGATTACAATATGTTAGCACAATGGTTAGCATTAAAATTGAAGTGTTGATGTAAACCAAGTGTAAACTTCAGTTTTTAATTCTGATCAATTCTGATGATAAAAAGTAAATTTTAAAAATATCTCTAGACTCGCTAGAAATGGCTAAACATCGCCCACCTCAACAGCTTCCGAAAGCTTCCGAATTACTTACTCGTATTTTAGGCTATTTTAGGGGTAAAAAAATATGTACCGTAAACTTGAATAGAAATGCAACTCAAAAATTGAAAAATGGTGCCATGGGGGTGTATGAAGTATCAATAGAAAGCTCTTTTTATTGCGATTCGAATGATGTGTATATTTGCTTTGTAGCACATTTATTCGAGGAGTTATTAGTGTCTACTTTTTATCTCAAAATATCGTAAACGAAAGGTAGAATTCATATAACCACAACAGTTTCATTATAATATTTTTTTAAGAAAAATATTACCTTTCAAAATAAAAAAATTGTTATTATTTAGGCCTAAAAACTAGAATATTGGCAGTAGCTGATTCTTAATGGGGGGGCTTATACATTGAAAACTACAATGAACTATCCAATATAAAGTATACCAGTACCTAGTTCTCAACAATTACCATGTACTAGAATATTTGGATTCCTTTGTATCTCTAGTAGAACATGAGATATAAGCTTCCCCATCTGGAAAGTTGCATTTCTATTCAAGTTTAAGGTAGGTACCAACCAAGTAAGGTATTACTATCTATAGATGAAAAAATACTTGACAAGAAAAGGTAGGAAAAATTGACGATCGAAAAAAATTGTACCAATTAGTACAAAGAAATTGGGACGGAGTTATTGGGACTATCGTCACCATCATTACCAAAAGTATGGTTGTTTGGATTGAGATATTTATTTTTGAAAATTTTCATTTGGTTATATGGCTGGTGATTGTGTAACCAAATGTTTAAGATAAAAAATATTCTTGCAATCAAAATATTAGCTATTTTTATCTCCTTGCATCTTGGTTGTAGAATTTACTACTTCCACAGGTTAAGAAGATAGTAATTGTCATCTGATCACCCATACCACCATACAACCCTCATGAAATCTTCCCAAATTTTCTCCAAAAGAAACATTTAGACTCCCCAAAAATTTACCTACATGGAAGTGTATCTATTGAATGATCTAAAATATTGCCACCAGCACACAAAGTAGGAGCCCCCATGACTTGGAACACCAATAACACAAATGACAAGGGCCACCCAATCATAGTAGTATCAAGCATCTATTGATATTATCACGTCTGTCTGACAAATGAATTTTTAGCCACATGACAACCTAATACAGTTGAATTATCCCCCCATCTGCCATAAATCTCTTCTTCTTGTTTCATTCTATTGAGCCTGCCCATATCTCCTCATCTTCAGCTTCATTACACCAGTGAAAAATCATTTAGCTGTCATCCAATCCTGGAGCACCATTGAACCACTGTGGTCCCCAGCTTGACAAAAATATCAAGCAACATCAAGTTGGCAGCTGCTGTGAAAGGCAAAGTGTAATGATGTATGATAGGCACAACACTGTCCACAAAAACAAATGAAACCCACTTACAAAAAATATCCTACCCCAGATGTGGAAGATACCATCTTAAACTATGAGCACCTTCACACACCAGTATTTACAACTCAACAGCAGAATGACTATCCAAACCTGGGTATGGCTTTTTATCCAAATCACCAAAAGATGCATTGTACTTTACTCTCCACAGAACCATAAGGGAACTGGGTAGGATGATGAAGATGGAGGATGGATGGGGTAAATAATGAAAAATCTACAACCAAATTATTTCTCACTTCTCTACAGCTATAGAGGAAGACCTAAAACTAAAAGCAAAGACAGCTGGATTAAATCTAAAACTTTGTAGGATGGTATAAAGTTGCTAAAGTTGGCCAAGTTTGTCTGTCACCATCAAGATGAAACTAAACAGGGTGTCATGGCCATGGTTGATTCTTACAAAAAGGGTTTCATGTGTATTCAAAGGATGAATCAATCCAATTGGGACTACCTTCCCAAATTTAAGGCTTTAGCTTTAGTGGAAGGACATAATTTTTATGATGTGTCAGTTTTGGATAAAAATATAGAATTGCAGAATATGATTCTGCAGGAAAGGCAGATTGATCCCAACAATTTCAGTGGAAATGAGAAGGCTTTGAATCTGCCAGAGGCACATAAACACTACTGGAAACAATTACTCTTGAGCAATTCAAATAACTCCAGATACCAAGCTCTGAAGACAGACCTAGCAAATAAACACCTTCAGGGAATTAAGTTTTATCCTCAAACACTCAATGGCATAATGAAACTGTTAAAAAACTACAAACTTCAAAAGGGTTGTCAACCAATAGTAGACAGATCAGACTTGGTTGTTGCATTCTATATTAAAGAAGAGGAATCATAGGAGGGGGAAAATTTTGTCCAAAAAGAGAAAAAAAGAAAAAAAGAAACAACAACAGCAATGGAAATCCAGATGAAGGAAAGACCAAGGTAAGTATCAAGGGTGAAAGGAACTGCTATCATTGAGGAATGAAAAATAATCATGGGTCCAACAAATTTCCAGAGCTTATAGAGGAGAAGAAGGGACAACTTATGTTCAATATTGAATATGGTTGAATATATTGAGCAAAATTAATAGTCCACACTCAACCACAACCTCAACAAACAATACATGTTCTTAGATAGCTGTTATTCCTTCTATCAGCTCATTAATGGGCATATGCCAAGAGTTTGAGAGTCACTAATTCACAACTGACTGGTTGCTGCAATGCAGGAGTGACAAGGCTTAAAAGAAAACAAACCTTGACAATCTTGTTTTATGGTTCAACAAGAAGTGGGGCACATTCAATATTATCTTCATCCCTAGGCTGAAAAAAAGAATACAGGGTGGTTTGTGATTATGGCACCCAGTGCAAATAGAATGTCTACCCTTTACTAACCTAGTGGGCACAAGATAGTTATTAAGCATGATGTTGGGGTGCATAAGGGAATGTCCCCACATAAATCTACAGACATCCAAAGAAGCAATGACCTTCATTAAAACCATATGGGGCAACTGTGAAATATTAAGTTGCTGTGAAGTAGAAAAGTGCAGTTGGTAAGACAAGTCCAGGATAATATTGGCCATCCTTCAGAAAAAATGTTCTATGAAGTGGTAAGCCATAGATTAATCACTGATTACCAAATAACTGAATCTGATGTTGCTAATGCAAAACCATTTTTGGTCCTGACATTGAAGGAGTTCTAAGGAAAGCCATTTAGGTGAAACCTGAGAGAGTCAATGAGTATTGTGTTTTGGTGGATAAGGATTACTATGTGCTCTGCAGATTTGTAACTTTAACTGCAAGTGATATGTTTGTCAATGGACTACCTTTTTGACAACCTTCTACAGAAAGAATAGACTGATTACAGCTGAATATCAGCAAGGGAGGACAGATCCTCAACTCATTCTTTCACTAGAAAAAAACTATTCAAACTATGCTAGAGGTAGAGTCAGTTTTAGAGAAAATGTCATACATATGAATATGGAATTTGAGAGAAAGTTGCAGACAAAGTGTTCAAAATAAATATGATAGCAGGATGCAATAATTTGGGTGATATTGAATGTCAAATTAGAGTGATAAAAGAGCATCCAAGATTACTGGTTTAAGATCTCCCATTTTGTATACTGCACAAGCAGATGGTCATACATCATACATCTGATTTATTATGGTTTCCTATGGCATCACATATTCCACAACAAATTAAGAATTTCTAACACTCTTTCTCCAAGAGAGATAGTATTGATAAGGCACAAAATGGACTATTCCAAACACTACAGGGGAACATTTGGGTAATAAATCAAGGCCCATGAGTATTCCGGCATCACACATGATATGAAGCTCTGCACAAGAAAAACCGTCCTTCTTGGTCCCAGAAGATATGTCCAAGGGTATGTCAAAGTATTTTGTTTGAAAACTGGACAAGTTCCAAAACAACAAAAATCAACAATTACCCAATTCCCAACAGAGTCGTCAAATACGCAAATGATCAAGGAACAAAATCAAAAAGGCAAGCTTACCATAAAAAGCTTGAGTCTTTAAATTGGAAGAAAAAATTGACTGGGATGATGATGATCTTATCAATGTGGAAGGAATTTTGAAGGTAGTATCTGAATTCATCCCACTACCTGAGCTTCTCAACAAGTTTCCAGGTATTGAAATCAAGGATGATCAGGTAATCATGCAATTTGAAGATCTCAGTGAATCCAAGACAGAAAAATGATCTTGATTAGAGAACAAATAGCTCACCTTATACCTCCTTTTGTTGACAAAACTTAAAGTGTTATTTATTACCAAATCCCTCTAACTCAACACAGGGTTTCCCAATGGTGGAGGACAACAGGAGTGTAAATCTACAAATTACACATCAAAATTCACCTCCTCAGAATCCCTAAGCCAATCAAAAACAATAACAAAACTCCCAGATCCTCCATCACTGCCATCACAAGTCAATTATTACCAGTCACACCACTTCTCCCACCTTCCACCACCAATAGTTGTTGAAGATGTAGATATCAACAGCAATGACAACAACATGCCACCAGGGTTCCAAAGTACCTTCCTTCAGCAGAACCAGGTACAATGATCAAGAAGGTACAATACACCTCATTCATAACAAAATTGAAGTTGCTGAAGTCCTAGTGTAGAATACTCATGGTGATCCTATTCTAATCCAGTACATGGCTAAAATAATGATCTTACTCTACTCTAGCTAAGCTTCCTGTCATTGGTAATTGGTACTTAGGTACCTACCTACATACCAGCAGTTAATTAACACACATTTGATTGAGCTGACCTGCACCGGTTCTACCTGGGACCAGTGCTCCTACCTTGGTCACAGTACCCAGGGTATTAGTATTAGCACACCCCCACAGTCCACTTACAGGAGTGTCCCAGTTAAAAATGATTTCATCCATCAAGAAATAACCCATTGTTTTGATGGAATTTGTCACATTTTGTGAATGATTTGCTGCCTCCACCCACTGAGTCAACATTTCCAGCTGCATTTGAATGTGGTGAGCTGGAAGACGGTGATTTGTGTGATAGTTGGTTCAATTCTTGGTTCCTGGCTCCCATTTGAATTGGAACCGATCCTGCACTTCCAGGTCCTTAATACATTGTTTTTAGAAGATTCAACCTCTCCTGGTCAATTTTATTTGTGACCCTGTTCTGCATGTTGACACAAACAAAGAAGAATTGCACAGAGTGCAGTGACATGTGTAGAAAGAGTTATTCAAAATAAATTGAAGTACACTGTTCTCACCTACACAACCAGAAATTTTTATCAATTGAGAGAAAAATAACAAAAACAAGGTTGCATCATGTCAACAGTCCCCACTCATCTCATCTACCAGAGTGAAAGAAAACATTTCAGAATAATTAGAAAAATGGTTAGAGAAACAAGCAAAGAGAGTAACAACATTACTTTTTGCACTAATGCCCCCATCACATGATAGATCTGGATCTGAGTTTGATGCCCTTACTTTTCTATCTAGAGACTAAGCTTCAACAAACATTTATGTCCTAGACCACACCATTGGGTTCTTGCTACTATCACTGGATATGTGAGAGATGAAAAATATGAGTCTCAATGAAACAATACAAAAATATAATGAGCCACACTTGCCCAAGTTAAAGGAATGCTGCAAGGTATTTGCATCACATGCCTTAACAGATCCAATGGTAGTGCATAGATTCTTCCATACCCCATGATGTTGATGTCATCCTGGATGACCCCAATGCAACAATCAAAAAGAAAAGTGTAAGAAATGGCAAAAACCATGTTCTGGACAAAAATGAGATCCCAAATACTTCTCAACAAAACTTCCTTGGTCTCAAAGAAATGAATGTTCCAAGTTTAAACAATGCGTTTGAGAAATTGCACTATTATCTTTGCCCCCCATACTCTAGCTGGGTTTGCAGCATGAAATGGTTAGATAAGTAAGCTGCAAGACAAATAATGCAACATCTGTTCAATTTTCCTAGAAATTTTCAGCTCTGACTGATGCCAACATGAGCACCATCAAAAGCCCCTGTTGCTCCTGAGCCAGCTTCAAAACAAGCTGTGAGCATGTGTCTCAGGCATATATGACAATACTTTATGATTATGACCTGCAATGTTTAGTGGAACATGAAGTAGAGAAAAGTGAGCAGGCCAGGTTGGTTGTAAGGCAGCAAACAAATGGGTGAACAAACAATAAATTGAACAGATTGCACAATCATAGGCAATGTTGTGGTTGACACCAGTGGGAACCAGGTATATGCAACTGACAGACAGAGATCTTCCAATGAATGCACTTACCATTGTCCCATCCATTGGATGTTGGGCGGTGACTTCTTGCAGCCCTGATTGAAAATCAAAATGGATCATTCCTGTTGCCATTGTTGGCTGAATTGGCAAGTTATGAGCTGGATCTTGCAAATTTTAAGGTTGGGACAACATGTTTGAGTGCGTGTTGTCATGTGGAAATAAACCAATCACACAGTGCAGTACTAGGAGTTGCAAGAAACTGCACTATGAAGGTCTGAAGCTCAAGCTCCAACTAGAATCCACCTAATATTTGTCCCCTGTTTGGGATGAAGGTGCAACATTTTTCCAAAAATGCTGTCATGTTGCTGTTTGCTCTTGATCAAAAATGATAGTTTGGATCAGACAGAGGTCAAAAATCAGACCACACAGGGAAAAGATTCAAGTGGAACAAAAAGGTCTCAAGCAGGCTACTAGCTCAAGCTAGAGCAAAAACAGACCCCACCAATAGGTCAGTCAATCCATATGGCTTTATCAATATTTGCTTGATAATAAATCCTGTACAATCCCTCACCATTGTCTTCTGTTGCCTTTCACTTTAAGATAGATTCATTGAGAACAGAACATGATGAATTACAATGCTTGGTACTTGGCAGGCTCGTTGACCTATGTAGCTGATGAAGGCCTGTAGAATCAAATAGACCACTGGTGAGAAAATTGTGTTGCGTTGGGTGTGATAATGTTTCAAGGTAAGTTTCATTGAATAAAAGTATATTTTTTGAAATGCAAAATCCCCTACTGTTATGTTCCAGCATAGTTTTCAGTTTACATGACCCAGGTTTGCACAGTTGGAGAGGACAACAAATGACAGGGACAGGATGTGATGTGTGTGGATGTACAAGGATGAATCTCTTTGCTTCCCTGTGATTGTGATGGCAACAGACTTGGTGATTTCATTGGCAATGGGTATTTAATTGGTCAATGATATTGATCCAGGTAGTTGATTACCTGTTTGTAATATGTTACCGCAGACTCATCTCTTGACCAGCAGTTTGTTGATGTGTTAGAGTGATGTTTGCATGGTTGGAATGGGATAAAGGTAAGTGATGCCAAGTTGCTGATGGGTTTTATTTTTATCACAGCAATGATATTGAATGGTCATGTACATCTTATCACTTAATTTTGATGTCTCCACATGATTTTCACATGCATCAGCCACACCCAGGACGCAGGGATCAACATTCAGTGCTTCTGAAGTGTTGAGTTTGATATTAGAGTAAATCATTCAATGTGGGCTGGAAAATTCTGTTCAGATATTTCCATGGTAATCTTCTCTTCAACATTTGATGGCATTTTTTGCTTGTGATTAATTGACTCACACTGGGCCTTAATTCTGATTTTTTGTTGCAGACACAATATCCATCAAAGTTGCTTGAGCTACGCAACTGATTGGATTCAGTGCAAATTTGGATGTGTTGAGGCTTTTACCTCAACTGTGATGTTTCATTTGAATGTGGTGATTGCCTCTGCATAGTGGCACCCACACTGTGGCTAACTAATGACACATTGTGAACATAATCCTCTATGGAAGGTTTTGGTGTCCCTTTATTTGTTATTTGTTTGTCCTTTGTTATCAATTTTATTTTACCCATCACTAAATGTGTAATTGACAATGACATAATTTTTTAATACCCATCATTGAAAGAAATAATTCCTTTACTGAAGCTAGTTTGATTAAAATAAGCTACCTCTCCTATTGCTCAATGAACAACACCATTTAATATTGGATAACATGTTAGTTTTTCTCATGACTTTGTTTAACTGCACTTTATTTCATTCTTGAACTATTCTTCAATCAACTCTGATTGTTCTTCAAATTTGCTCTTATAAATGTTTAAGTTTTCATCTCCTTACCCAAATTTGAAACCATCTGTTGTTCCTACAATTGGATTCATAATCTAGTGCACCCAGGTAGAAAATATTTATATGCCAATTCATATACCATTCATTACTAGTCACATTGAGATACAATAAAAATAGTGGGAGTATTGGAATTTTTGCAATAGATTCGTACATAGATACAGTGATTTAATGATGTAAAAGTTAAATGATTACATGAAAAATTAAATTATTACAGCCAAATAATTGGGCTTCTGAGATGTACAAGAGACTCAGCATAATCTTGATTTTGTACATGGGAATTAATAACAGTTTTACGTGTGTAGGTGGTCGCGCCTCATTGTGAATCCGTCTGTAAGTTTTTACTTTTCATGTCTCTTTTCTAACAAAAACAAAAAAGATTTTATTTTTCCTTGTAGAGAATGAGAAAAATCATTATCAACTGAGTTTAAAAATGGTGACAGATTGCTCCATTTGGACAATTACATAAGTTGCTACTGTGCTCTGTTCTCAATTAACCACCCAATGCTAGAACCACTGTCAAGATACCAGCCGTGACCAACAAAATATAAAAGAAGTTTTTATTTGATAGAAAATTGCTCATAAGACCTTTTCAACTGTACCAGTTATATTTATGTTGCACCATTAGATGATATTGTGACAGAAAAGGAAATTCTCAAAAGTAGCTAGTAGCCCAGATAGTACTTTTAGTCTCATGTGAGTCCCACAGAGGTTGCCTGGACAAGATTACTAACTAAACTCATATTTCAGCAACTCTTGACAAGTTCATTTTTTTTTGAAANGCATAAATGTAAATTTTCAAAAAAATATCCCCCTAATATGGTGTTTATATGTAATCATATGCATAATGTATATATGATAAATTTGAATCATATATGCATAATGTATCATGAAAGTCCCATCATAAGATTAAAAAGTTCAAACCAAGATTTTTTCAACCATGGACTGGCTATAAGTTCCAACTCAATAAAATTTAACTGATGAAGGTACAATAGCAGTACTGTGAGTATAATTAAGTACTCTGTCTTTGAACATTTTTCTCATACAAAAGTATCTAGCACTTTTTTTTACATGAAAGTGATTGCTTTGAAGGAAAAATAGTCTTCTGTTTTTGATGTTCAAGAACTTCTAATAGGTAAATAAGTAAATTGCACAAGTTCTTTTTAAAACTAAGCTGCGTAGAAGTTTGGTACAACTACTGTGTATTATGGTACATCTATCTACAAACGTTCAAGTGAGTTGAGCTTTCAGTCCCTTACTCGGGAAACACTGGCACAGTAATTATGGGTTATTTAAATAAATAACGAGCCTATGGTTTAAAATGACCTGCAGGCACTGTTTAGACAAGAAAAAAATTGCACAGACAGGCACAGAAGTGAAATGATCAAAAAATACAGTTTCAAGCTGGAGTTTTCAAATTCGTTCTGCACAGGTTCAGCAGGCAGAAATTTGTGAAGGCCCATTTTACTTTTTTCAGTTTAGTCAGATAATGTAAGTGCCTATGGCAAGGATTCATTAGAGAGCTTAAAACCAAGTATTAGTATCTACTTTGATTAGTTCACTGACATGCTAGACATGGATGTGAATCATTTTTGGAATTTAGCCAATAGATGAATTTGGAAGAGATCTGCACGTTATGTGATGAATGATTAATCATTAAAAGTTTTCATTGGCAATTGGGATGAAGAAATCAAATATTGAATCACAAGCCCTTCAGCTCTTTCCCCATCTCTGCGTCATATTACATCTCTGACACCTCTTTCAAACCCTCAACTTCTGCCTCTAGCCTAGAAATAGCCACACCCAACCTTTGATTCTTATCTACCAGCTGCTCCCACCTCGTGTTCAACACCTGTAATTTCCTCGCAGCAGCTTCCTGCTCCTCCATCCGCCCCGCATTAATACCATCAACTCTAAGGCGTTGCTGGGCGACAGCGTCTGTCATGGGTGTGACATACCTCTGTTCCAACTGTCCATGATAATCTTTCCATCTATTTGATGTTTCGAATTGTTGATAGAGTTCCAGATTGATCAAGTGCATTCTTTCCTGCTCAAGTTTGATTTTCGAAGTAGCAATAGATGTTTGTAAATCCGAAAGGACCGTTTCTTCATCAGCACCGTCTTCGATAACACCCCCCTTTTCAGCCATGGGATCAGGACGATTCCTCCACTTGGAATCATCGGGAATAACGTCCATCCCACTGTTTTGTCTTGCAGCTAGAGATTCATAAGCTGCCGATGCAATTGGCGCTCTCCCCCCAAAACCAGGCGGTTGTGAAAAATCTTTCCTCCCAAAGGAAGACGAAGAAGGAAGTAGGCGACGCAATGCCGGGTGCTCTTCTAGGTCAGTCCCATTAGGTTGTCGTTGCTCGTTGACGGTATTTTGTAATTCCTCTTCTATGAGAGATATTGCATACTGCTCATAGTCTGGGTCTAGATTTTCCACATAGGGAAGTGCATCAAGTACAACGGAGTCGGCTTTGGGGAGGGCGTCGTTTTCGGAGGTGTCATCGCGGACAACAAGAGCCATTTTGGAGATATTCCTTATGCGATGGCGACACTGTGAGCTGTGAGATGACTATCTTCAGTCGAGTACTTAGGTTTACTACGTACTGTGTACTGTGTGGAGCTGTGTGGTTGTGCGTGTTTTGGTTTTGGGTATTGTAGTATTTTTAGGAGGTAATGGGTACGTAGGTAGAAAAAATTATGATGTTGTGTGAATGAAGTAAGTAGTATATAGTAGTAAGTATAATAATACTACTAGTATTCTACTTCGTAGATAAGTAGTACAATACAATAGTGTGAAGTTTGTAAGTCTAAGCGTCTAAGTTAGTCCTGCGCTCACTCGCTACAATATGTACCTATGGTACGCCAGCAGTACTATACGACAATCCACTCCAATCTACGCCAATACCTTACGCCAATCTCCGATCTATCATCTCTACTTGATACCATAATATCCTCTATCCCCGACTTATCCTCCTCTCCAACACCCCACAAATTCTCACAGATTCACCATTGCATTCACATACCTACAATGATTGTACCTTAAGAACAATCAATCAAACGACGCCACGAACAATCTGCATATGTAGTAGGTAGTAGCGAGCGCCGCATTGCGCATTGTACCTCATACCAATGCAGGCAAACATGAGTCTTTCCTGGCCATCTGAATCTGCGGCTGCCAAAACCTCAACTGATTGCCAAAATGACTCTGAGATAAAATTGACTTCCACTGGGCCCAACATCGTTCTTGACGCACATGGCGACCTGTCCTTGGCAAAACTGAAAATCTTTTCCGATGGCAATCATCACATGGCTCTCGAGAAGGCATGCCAGCTTTTCCTTCAAAAACATCCTTCGGTGCAAGATGTTTTCTACACAACTGCTCCACCAGGCCCTCAAATTGATTCTTTGTTGACGAATGGATGCAAGGGCAAACTCAACTTTGGAAATCTGAGTTTGACTGTGAACCCAAATGTATTTATCGCACCTGAAAACGTTATTGCCAAGTTGGTCGATGGTGGAAAAGTTGTGCATCACCGACCATTCGCTCAGAGTCGAGGAGTCGTTCTATTAATAAGAAAAGGAAATCCACTTAAAATATCGGGGGTGTGTGACTTGCTTCGTCCTGAAATACGTCTTGCTTGTTCCAATCCATCCAAAGAAAGAGCAAGTTTTGCGGTGTATTCTGAGACATTGAGCAAGCTCGTCGCAAATGCTTCTCCTACT
Source organism: Thalassiosira livingstoniorum (assembly GCA_036939595.1). Lineage (NCBI taxonomy): Eukaryota > Bacillariophyta > Thalassiosirophyceae > Thalassiosirales > Thalassiosiraceae > Thalassiosira > Thalassiosira livingstoniorum. The sequence goes on along the minus strand of JALLOT010000077.1, from coordinate 15,413 downwards.
GATTGTTATGCTTCCCAACAAATTTTAGATTTACTTCATGACTCCGAAAGGACAGTGCACAGTGGCAGAATTCACCATCGGGAGATACCGGAAATTCTCTTCTCAGATAAAGCAGATGTGGCACCAGCATATTACCACTTGGCATTACGGTATGTATCAATTTTTCCAGACTTTTTTGATTTCATTCCATTGGGTGGGACAAAAGAAAATCCAACACCAGGGCCTGAACACAAACTAACGACTTATCACGTGTCGGTTTTGGAGGGCAATGGCGGAGAGTGGGGTGAGAAATTTGCTGAATTTATGACCTCAGATGAAGTGAGAGAAATATACAAATCTTGTGGATTGACAGTACCTGTTCCATAGATCAAGAAAGTTAAAAGGAACATATCCTCTGTTTTGTGATTTATTCTTGCTACCATCGTATCATGTATGACCTGAGTGATTTCAGTTTTTACTTAATGAACTGTTAACTATTGTGTTGAGTGTTATTTATGAATAAAGTAAATAATGCAGACCCAGTTGGGGTTGGCCCCACTTATTGCAGCGAAGACTCAGTAAGAGACATCAATTAATTGTGGGAATTGAAGTTTTGAATTTGCCGTGTGCTCTTTAGCAAGAGGCACTAAAATAACATAAATTAAGAAAAGAATCCTGTTTTCTATTGCGTTAGAGTGGACCCGGGTAGAATTTCCAACTAGGCATCACCATGGAACCCCAACACTGCACGCACATTTGCTAGACTAAACAAACCAGCCCCATTTGATAATACCATTGACATGGCAATTGGAAATCAGAGCTAAGAATGAAATACTGTTATGTATAGTCTAAGAGCAAAATTGGGAACAAAATGTTCATCATCAACAATTTTGAGCACCATTGAAGAAGGCAGTCAAATAGACATTTGACTCCTCAATAGGTGGCAAGACAATCATTGAGATTTACATGTAATGGACACTGTGATCAGGGGTGGGTGACAGAAAAATCACTACAAACATAAGCATTAAAAACACAAGAAAGCACACACACTGTGGAAAATTGTCAGTTTCATCATTTGGTACACTTCCTTCAATTGGCATTTGAAGTCCTTGAATATTGACAAGACAATCTTGTAGGATTGCATGTAATGGGCATTGTGGCCAGAGATAGAAAAAATCACAAATCACTGCAAGCATGAAAAATCAAAAGCACAAGATGGCATGCATGCTTTGGAAGGTTGTTAGTTTCACCTTCATGCCAAGTAACATATTTGGTTCTTGTTTTTTAATTTTACTTTGAATTCAGTTTCAAAACTTCATTTTGCATTAGTTTTACTTTGTAAAAAATTCAATGCTCTGGCTTTACTTTACCTTATATCTGTATCTAAGATGGTGAGATTTTGCTTTACTTTTGTTTTGCATTTACTCATATTTCTTTTGTTTTTTGCTTTACTTCAGTATGTTATTCTACATTTGATACACTACAATCAATAAAAATAGGATTTCTTCAAATATAGTCATTGATAATCATGTAGAAACAGTTATATTGATATGAATGATGTTCTAGTTCAATAAGCAGTGACTTGAATTGTAATGCCAACAACTGGAGCATCATGGGACACAAGAAAAACTCCTAAAATCAAAACAGAGACTATTCAACCACTGGACAAATTTGAAGTCCAAGTACAGAAAAAATAATACCGCCCCTCAATATTATTTGGTACTGACATTCATGTATAAAGTTGCTCACAACAGTATCCCAGTTATATCATTAAAATCCATGATGTGATAATGATAAAATTGTTTTTGCATGCTGCATTCAAATTTTTGAAACTTGACATTCAAAAGTCAAAATCCAGTTATGGGTTTCTTTTTGATTGAACTTTGTTTATAACATGTATCCCCCATTACAGATTCTAAAATAATATGAATCATATACAATCATCTCCTTTCAATATTACAGAAACCTATAAAATCTGTCCATCAAATTTATTACATTGGTTTTACTACCCAAAATTTCCAACATTCTTAAGAAACTTTAGATCTTTAGTCAATAACATTTTTGTTACCTAGGTGACAGTCACCATGGGCTTTCAAAATGAATTCTCATATTTTAATAATGATGTTATGGCTATGTGTATTTTTGCATAAGTTGTAATTTTAAATTCTTTTTAGTACTCAATTATTTATAACAATGTACAATAACACAATGCAACAAGGTTGAAAAATATTGTGTTTCAACTGAGTCAAGCACAGAAAGATCCACTCATCTAAAGCTGCATTCATTACAAGGATTTCTTGAACAAATGAAATCAGACAATAAAAGAATTCATTGTGGCAGATGCTCTCATTGTGATGAATTGGATCTTAAAACCCACCATCCTTTGTATGTTTGTTCAGGTAATGAATTGTTTCATTGTGACTTTGCTTTTCCATATTTTGATTGCTACAAACACTGTGTTGTTCACTGTAGAGATTGATTCAACTTTCATTCTCAAGAGTGACTTGGTCTTGCGTAAACCAGAATTGTAAAAAAATGGAGCTCCTATGAATTATATGAAATCTACAACTTTTATCATAATAATGTGCTTATCTTGTGGTGCTGTTGAAATTGACTGCAACCCCCTGGCTGCCAATGTTATTGTATTACTTACTACCAATGATTTAGTTAAATTACCAAGAGTACAAGCAATAGGGGTTAGTAGCAACAATGGCTTCAGTTGTGTCAACAATGGACTTGTTGTGATGACTGGTGTGTCAATGACAGTAGTGGATAATGTATATACATTGGTTGGTGGGCAAGATTGAAACATGTTTTGTTAAGCCAAAATGAAAGCAGCAGCATTGACAGCTGTAAAAGAATCAGTGGTGACAGCAGCAGGTATTGGTAGTAGCAATTGGGGCTATGATGGCAAGTGGCAAATGGAAGGCAGCACAGCTTGAGTGGTCATTTACTCATGGTGGCAGCTATTGTGCCTACTAGCACAATACATCATAAGAACAATATGGTACTGTAAGCATGGTAATTGGTGATGCATGAGAAGATGAGGAATTTGGAGATTATTTTGGCTATCATAATAATATACAAAAATGGTATTGTTTTCAACAAAAAGAACTTTTTTGTAATTTTTGGTCAATAATTTTGAAGAATTGTCAGTTTCAATCCCTTAACAGCATTCCTAATTGCAGTTCTGTGGATAGGGAGTAGGGACTGCACATCTACTTACCTATTGGTAATGAATTTACAGGAATTTATGATTTTCATAATGAAAAGGTCACATGCTAATTCCTATTAGGGTAAAATAATCTTGTATATACCATTATTAGTGCTTAATCAGTCAAGTATCACAGTTAGGATTAGGGGTATATTCATCACATGAATTTTTAGGGTTTAATTGATCATGTACCTTTTTTAGTGTTTAATTGGTCATGTATCACAGTTAGGGTATAATTGATCACATATCACAGTTAGGGTTAGATTCATCACATGACTTTTTAGAATTGGATTTCATGAAGTGTGTTAGGGGGTTTGGTGTCTGGGTCTGGGGCAGCTTAGCAGTACTGAATTTGTGCCATCCAAGCAAGAAACCAGGTTAGAATCCCAGTGCTGGCCTACCAAGAAGACCAAGGTGTCAGCCATGCAACAAGGAAGTTAACCAATACAAGCACCAGTGTTGTCAGCTGGTGTGAGTTAGTTGTCTTCTGATTATTTCCACATGCAAGGGTTCAGCCTGGAGTGAGGCAGTCTATAGATCAGCCATCATTCTACTGTCTCTTTTACAGACAACACCAGCAGTATTTTGTCATGCTTTTTTCTTCTATATTATGCTGTCATGAGGGCATACACTTTTCCATATGCTTTTTCTATATTTTATGCCACCATGAGAATGACACCAATACCACTCATTTGATCAACAGAAATAGAAAAAATGAAATTTAAATTCAAAACATATATTTTGTTTGGGGGTGAGTTCATTTTTTTGAAACATTAGCAAGAAAAATGTCTTTAGGTTTTACGTTTCTATAATCTTGTATTAGCTCTCTTACAATAAATTTGATTCGTTTCACAATTTTTTGGTTAACATGAATGCAACCTCACAAGCGTAACAATGAATTGATGATATATTGCCAATGAAGGCTTCCAAAGTGTTGGATGGAGTTGTTCCAGCATTGCGTGACAGTAAGTTCAACCAATCTATGTTCACACCACTTCTGAAACATAAATTTTTTTAAGCTAATTAATTTGGATTTCACCATGGTGAAATATTTTGAAAAAGGACTGATCTAGATAATTTATGTTTTGTTAGTGGTTGCCCAGGGGTAAACTTTTGGCTACACAAATTCATATTATGATTTTACACAGGAATTTTATTTTATTCTGCCTCCGTTTCTCAAAATTACCCATTATGCAGGATTCTACACAAAACATACCAGCAGTACCTTCAGGGCTGCAGTTAGGACTGTAGTTAAGGGAGTGCAACTAATGGTCCTGTTAATTTTTGTAAAATTTGTCCACAGATTGTGGCCCTGAGTTCAGTTCCACATCATCAGACCACCTCTTTGTAGTGAGAGCTCTTATTGTCTTTAATACTTAAGTGCTAAATTAATGCTAAAATACTGTGGTTTAGCATTAATTTGGCACTGAAGGCAGAATTAAGCTTGTCCTTACATTTATCCCTCTTAATGAGGTATTTTTGGAAATAGTTAAAGTCATTTTTTGATGATGAGAAAAATAATTGATTTTGCAAAATTTTTGTTGCTAATATCAAATCACAATGGTTATTGATCACCAAGTTTAAAAGCTAACTCTCTACATACTACTTATGAATGTACCTATATTGCATTTGCATGGGGTATCTAAATACCATGCCCTGCTAGTAGCTGACCATAATGAAACCCATGGCATTGCTGTTATGATACATGAGCAATGCAATGGTCACCATCAACTGCAAATGCAACAAAGACAAAGAATACAATTGTAGCAGCAACTTCAACATCAATAAAGAAGGTGAAGATGGTGACGGCAGCATCAGCATCAACAGAAGCTGCAACAGCAGCAAGGAAACAACTCCAGAGTTGGTACCACTGAGCAGATGCCAAATTCAGCAGTTATACAATACAAAAATATTTATTTTTGTTGACTTTGCTACATTATTTGGCTTTATTATTAGAATACATGCTAAACAAATAAATGGAAATGGTCCAGGGGCGGGGGACAGGGGCACATGCCACTGGCAGTGATGCCATCAGTGACATGTGCATTGCTTTTAGGTTAGCCATTGTGATGCAATCTGCTGCCATTTTGCTTGGAACTATTGATATCTTGCTACAAACTCTAAATTGCCTCAAAACAGCTAGGTGTCCCCCACTTTCTAAAACTCATGTGCTATGTCTGGTCAAAACAAACATATAGGGTATTGTTTATAAAAATGAGCAAAAGACATGTGATTCCAAGGTTTTCTTAAATAGTGTAAGTGTAGCAGGTGGTTGTGTGTTTTAATGCCAACCAGATAGTTGGTCAAAGTTACATCAGTAAGAAAAATTGTCAGAGTTTTATAATTGTAGAGCGGATTAGTGGGGACAAAGAAAAATTGATGATTTTTTCTTAAATTTTTGATTTAAATGGTAAAACACTAATAAACAATTTTTTAATTACACTACACTAACATTTTCAAACGGGGTACCAATCACTGGATGCAGATCCTTCAATTTTTGAAAAAACAGCCCAGAACCTTTTTATTTAATCAATCTCTGTCTTAGCTTTAAAAATCAGGTCCTTTTACCTCATAATATTGAGTAAAGCCATAACAGTTTAGTTTTAGATTTAGGGGATGATTAGCTTCATTGTGAAAAATAAAAAAAACAACTTTTCTTGTGTGTATTGCATCATAATGATTTACAATGACAACACAGAACCTTTTTAGTGAAAATTCTTTGTAATATAAGCTTTCCAAATCATGCCCAATGAGCTTCTAACTCCAAGCACAGTAATGTCAGCAGTGGTGGGAAGTCAGGGACAATTGGCTTCATGTGGTGGTAAGACATCCAACTAGAAATTATCATTTTTATGTGAAACAGTTTGTACTATTATTATTATGCCAGTCAAATCTGTTGCCAGAAAATAAAAATAATTTGAATAATATTCAGTTGGTTTAAATGAAAAAAAACAACAATAAAAAATTGATGTAGCATAAGTTTATCACTTCAGTTTTTTATTCAATAAGAACTTTCTTGATTCTGCGGGACAATGCACAGGAAAGTTTTTCAAAATTTAGAGACCGTTTTTCCAGGTACAAAACATTTTATCCCCAAACAAATTCAAATTTTATATATTATTTTCATTACCAAATCAATATCTGTCTCCAAATATCATATCTTCTATATCATGTTTTTTCTCATTTTTTCCACATCACTTATCTAAAATAGTCATCCTTTGTCATTTATTTGCACTTTGATCTCACCATAGCCAACCAAATCACAAAACCTAATAACAACCCAATGTCTTTCACACTCTGTACACCAAGTACCAAGTAATACCATCAACATTTTCTATTTTGCTCACAACATCCTCCAAAACACCCACATGATCTAGGTTGTTGATTGTTGTAACAATGATGTTGTCTGATATCTCCAATTCCAGTGACTCCCTCAGCATTAAAAATCTAAGAAAGGAAATCCAAAAATCTCTACTCAGATGTGGAATTAATCTCCCCGCCACAAAGTGTTTATGCAAAAAAAAGACATGACTCTGTTGTTGAGATAATCTTATTGTCTACAGAATCAAGCTTCAACCAAAAGACCAAAATATACAACCAGACTCTAGCAATACAGTTTCATCCAAAATTTCTCTAACAAAAAAATCCCATAATACCCATTTTCAATCCACCAATCTCAATACCCATTTTGAAGACAAAACCCTATCACCAACAAAGCCAAACATACCATCAGTCAGCTTAAAGAAAAGTGATGGCATTGAAGATTATACAGAAGAATGTGACTGTGATCTATCATTAGCAAAAAATGGTGAAAATTCAGTTATTGAAAATATCAACAATGTTTCTGGAACCAACATTGGGGATGATGATGGCAAGCCACCAAATACCTCACCTTCTCAAGCATCGGCAAGAGATTTTATAGAGTGAAATAATCTCAATACCATAATTGAAGGCCTACATCAGAAACCTCTGTTTTCAAAGTGTTCTAAAAATTTGAAGGAATATGACAAGTTATTGACATTGATGATGTTGCTGCCAAACCATTTAAGGTAGATGATGTGTGGACTAAGAAAAAACTTTTGAGAGATGTTCTTAACACTTTTGGCAGTGTTCATGAATTGTTTGTCTGCACCACAAAAGAAAGCTTTGAATGTACCAGTGTTGGTGTTAACAAAACATCCAGAAATTATCTTAGCATGGCTTTGAGAAAATGATGAAATTTTAAAATCACTTGAAAAGCAGTACACAAACACCTTGTTTACCCTTCAATAATGATTGAAACATCACAACCCAGAATGAGAGACACTGTTGATAAAGAAATTTGCATCAAATCAGCAAATTGTAAGCATGAAGTTGATTGTAAACCTGGCCAACAAAATTTTATAATGACAAAACAATATGCATGTCGGTATACAAAAACAAATACAGTCTTTGCACAAAGGCACTCAATGGTGAACTGAATGCAACCACAATCAGAGATGAAATACAAACCTTTTGGCCAAAACACCAATACATAACAAAGCATCACATTTTTAATGTAAGAGTTAGGGTTGTGCAACTACTACCTTCACTTGCCAATGATAAATCATTTGAAAAAACCACACAGCTTGTTGAAGAAACTGATGCTCTCAGTGGGATAGATAACAAGATTGACTTAGATGATGACAAAGCTCACAAATTGACTCAAAAGTACTGGAAGGAGACTTTGCATGATATTGAGAATGATACAGGTTCAATTGTATCTCTCCAGGACTATCTCCTGGTGATCAAAGATAGTTGCAGAGGATTTGCATATGAGTTTGATTCTGATGCCAAGGGAAGTATAAGTATAAATGGTCTTGTGTGTGCATGGCAGACTGCAACCATGAGTGATAACTTTGAATGTTTTGGATCTTATATTGCTATCAATGCAATGAAACAAGGAACCAATAAGTAGTTCTGGCTGTATATATCCATGGAAATGTTAATGAATTGGGGAAAATTTGTAATGCTGTGGAGGGATTGTTTGTTGATGAAAGAAAGGGTCATACAGCTTCATGATGGAATTTGTAGCTCTGCCAACACACCTGCTTGACCACTTTCTTCAGTTAAAGTTTTGTCTGCTGAAATTCTTCAACCAACAAGATGACACAGATTACAGAATAATTAATGCAACCTACATCTCAGATAGTTTTCAACTCCTTGATTCTATACTCCCTGAAATTTTTGAAACAGTTCTGTACCCACAAATTCAATATTTTATGTGCCAAATGGCTTTTCTAGATCCAAATACAAGGTCAATTTTGCTCATGACAATGCACTCAAAAAATTCAGTCTGCAGATGGGGAATGAAACTTGTCCACAGAGGAGAAAATTCACCAATTTGCCTCTAAAAAAGACACTTACGCAGAATATCCCCTCAAAAATCCCAGGAACAAGAGACTAACAAGGTTCAACTTCTTCCAAAAAAATCACTCAAGCTTATTGTGCCACTTGAATCATGGTGATACCAAGACCAACAGATACTGCAAAAATGTCATGACTCTTTTCAAAGATCTATCCCAAAGACAAATCAAATTACAAAATCTAACAAACAAAAAACTATTTGCTCAAGATTTGAAAATGAAACCCAAAATTGCTCTACTGGAAAAAAGCCAATGACTTCAATGGATGTTTTGCTATTGAATGCTGCAAGGAACTTGTGTCTAGATGACTACAGTCAGTTCAAGAGATGTCAACATATTTCAGATGAGGAACTGCAGATGCATGTAGTAGGGTTAGGAGTCCTGACAAATCTTTTCACATCATGATTCAAAATGTGGCTTACCCATCTCAAGACACAAAGATTATTACTAGTTTTGAAGATTTGCAGCAACATTGTTGCTGTGATATTTGTGTCCCTCACAAGTGTCAATGTCAATATCTGATAAAACGACATGGTGAGTTCAAGAAGGAGCTGTATTGAAACCAGCACATGTGGAGGACCAAACAGAAAGGTTTTTTAATTGGGTTGTGAAAGATGAAACTTCCAATGCTATGTGCTTTGAAGAATATATTTTTCAAGACGCCAATGATGTCATGGTTGTTTTGCCTGAAACAACAGTTGTAGATGAACAAGTTAATAATGAGAATGAGATTTATAAATTGAACACCCAAGTGAAACCACTCAATAGAAATAAGTTGCAGGAAATCTTTGATTACATTAACTCTTATTATTCAAAGGGCAAAGATTCTTTGAAATTTGTTGTTGATTGAATGACTGTAAGCATTCAAAACCTAGTATTGTGTGGTAGAAAATATGGTCCAGAAATCAATTTATCAGATAAAGATTGTGATAACATTGAAAAGATTCAAGAAACCACAGCATATTATCTTGTTAGATAATTCCTGTCTGCATTTCTCCCCCCGCCTAAAATGATTTTCTTGCATCAAACATCAATGTAAAAGTACTGTTGCAAACCAATATTCTCAAAGCAACAAAGAAATACATGAAACCTAAGCATAAAAAACTAGTGGAACAAGGACCAAAACCAAAGAGACCAAGACTTCAAAAACGGGAGAACCAATGCTAACAGAAATTGAAGATCTAACTGTTTGGGAAAATATGAAGGCCATGCAAACAAAATGTGGATTTGGTAATGAAGAAGCAAAGCATAAAGCAAATTCTTGCCCGAAACAAAGAACACTCATGTAACAAGGAGCAGAATACAATATTTTATATCCAGTTTGGAAAAAGAGTTTGCTCATCTGTGTTGAAACAAGCATAACTGTTGACCCCATTGCTCAAAACCAAGAGATTGTTGGAACACTGTCTCTGGCTCTTGAAAATCTCACTTTGTGAGAAAAGAGGTTTATGGTCCCACATAAGTAAAGAGTAGTATATCAATCAGCAACTTGAGTTTCAAAATCAATTTTGTTTCTGATTATGGACATTGTGACACCCTTTCTATTGTAGTTAGTGGATTGGCCATGATGCAAATGCTTTCACATACTACAAAGCAAAGGAAATTTGTTTATGATGCAACTATTTGTAAACAAACAAATGTGTCAGATTGTCAATCTCCTTTACAAGAATATTAGGCATTAGAAATTACTTTGAATTCACTTACATGTTGTAAATTGAAATTTATTTATCCCCAGAGTTTAACTCTTTGTCATTGAAATAAAAATAGCCATCAGGGCCCTACTCCAAATGACAATAAGGATTGGGTATATCAGAAAAATTGTAACATATTTGCTTTCATCAAAACAGACTAATTTCCAGTTACCACTTCCACAACCATTTGTTCTGTAGAATTATTGTAGCTCCTTTCTGGGAAAGTCAGTTTGCCATCAATGTACTTTTTCTTACAAGAACTGACTCTTCATCCCTCCTATTTTGGCAAACATAAAAAATAGTCATTCCACTTTGGATAATGCTTAATGTAGCACATCACATTCTCCAAAATATTGAGAGCTACATTCACGCTGAAAACTTGGTATAGTTGGTGAAGAAGATTACACTTGAATCAACTATAAAGTCAGTTTTCTTTTTTGTCCATCCCATTTCTTCTACTAAGAAATCTTTGACTTTGCCACAATAATGTAATGGGACATACACAAGAAAGTCATAATCAAGAATGTGCATAGCAGACAGTAATTTTGTAAAGGAGACAGCACAAACAGGCCCAAGACCATAACAAGATTCAAATGTCTTGATAATACCACTGCAAATGCCAACTCTTTCAATCATTCAATCTGAAGTTCTTTGACTTGATTTGCAAGACTGCATCTTGCAATTGTATACATATTGATCCATCTCTTAATTTCATCTGTGATGTCCTTCAATTCTAACTCAAAATAAAGCAGGTTGTTTGAAGGACAAAAAGATTGACCAGCACCACTTCCAACATCCTTGTTTTCCATGGTATTTTCTTTGAGAACACAGCAGATCTTGGCTTTTTGTTTGTAGATATAGCAAGATGCATCATAACTTTCCATTAATACTGTGAGAGATTGGCAAACAACAGTAGTGTTGTTGTTCTGATCAGCAATAAAAACCAGAGTTTTAATATAATCTCTGCTTGATAATGAATTGTTTTTGGAAAAGGTAATTAACTGATGAATTATGCAAAAAACTGAAAGAGAATGAGAGATTATTTTCAGTTTTGTTTTTAGGTTATTTGAAAAGAATAAATGAACAGAAGAAACCCTTACCATTTTATCACTTTGTTCTACAAATTTGCAACCAAATTCATCAAAGCCAGTCTCCTCTGGCAGCCAAACCAATTCAGAGAGTAACATGGACCTAAAATCCTTTTTGAAGCACCTCTTTTTCAGACAAATGTTCATATTCTCAAATGTCTCATTAAGTAGACAAGGACCTTCTAAATTACTTGGAAATCTCTTGATAAACTTAGCCTTCCTGCAGTCATAATTTTTGTGACTTTCAATCACTTGGCAGAGAGGTATAGCAGGGCTGAACAATAAATTGTGTATATCCAGCTTTTGTAAGTTTGTTGTTGGTATCCACATCCAACAAAGTTTGGTCAACAGGGACAATTCCTTGCAATGTGAAATCCCTTTTGTTGCCATTCTTTGTATCATGGTGACCCTTCAATAATTGAGCTGTAAGAATTAAAGACCCGGCATCCCAGAGAGGCACTCTATTTTAAACAGATAGCTGATCATGCCATCCATTTTGTAGTTCAATATTTTCCTCTGTCTGGTCAATTGCACCATAGTATGGTGTTCCTTCCAAGAACTCAGTTAAAGCAAAGAGTATGTAGTCACCCAATGCTTTCATGCTCCCCTCTTTGCAAACTTTGGTGACTGAATTAGTTGAATGTCAATCACTTCAAAATGATTCTCATGTTGATACATCATGTTGACATCAGTCTTGTGCAATTCATGGTTGCAACAGAACTGAATTCTTTTGCTACCACCAACAAAAAATATGACTTCAAAAACAAACAAAAGTGATTCTGCATACAATTTTTGTTTCAATGTATTTGTAAACAAAATTTCTTACTATTAACATACGCAGCAGAGTTTTAGCAAAAAGAGTGGTTAGCAAGTCCACCATTTTTGTCTGCTTGGGTGTATAGTCTGAAACTCATGCTGGCAGGTTCTACACAAACAGAAATATTCTACCATTAGTTAATTCCTCAGTATATTGACTGTGATTAATCACTGGAGTTTTGTAGATGAGCCATGACCTCCATAAACAACTCAATGGATAGAATGCAAAATATGATATAAACATCACTACACAGTCCCTCCCCAAGGTATATTTGTCCATGAATACACCAGTCCAGACTCTCACAAAACATTTACTCCTTTCATCAATTTTCCAATGTCAATTCTAAACTCCTTAGTAAGGATCAGACCAGATGTTAATCCATAAACTGCAAAGTACTTCCAAATGTTCAAAGGCATCTTGATTGTAAAGAGTGCCTGGCTATTAAATTCTATCAACAGTAAAAGAAAATTGTATGTTAGCTTTGAATGATTACTATTCATGAACATAAAACTGTTGCCACTATACCTTTATGCTTGGAAAATTTGAACTGAACATCGTCAATCCAAAGAAGAGAATCCTCATTGTTTGGTTATTGAGTGACAGTCTATCTTCTGTCAATGTTACTACATCCAACAAAGATGATGACTTGAGTGATGTTTGTCTTTTTAGATCCCTTCTTTTGGGAAGGTTGCTTTCCTTTTCTACTAGATGCAATTTTCTTTGACATTGTCTCCTTCTTGGCTTGTCAACTGTAGTATCTGTACTGTTCTGGTCCAAGTTCACTCTATCTTTGTTATTGCTTGGTTGATATTCCTCATCAGATTCATCCTACAAAGGTTTGTGTTCCACACTCAAATCAAGAAGCTGATTATTCAACTCATCAACATCAATAAAGTGGTCTGAATCACCAGGAATTAATGTGAGATCAATGGTGTTGTTTTTGACATTCCTCATTGCTTGGAAAGTGTGACAAGCATTTCTTTGACTTCTGTCAAGGTTGTGATTTAAGCGCACATCACCACCACTGTTGGCATGTGAAACCCTTTTGGTTCTTGGTCTGTTTCCTAGAGAAGATGTTCAATATGAGTCTTGAGACGTAAAAACAAGCAAAAAATCAATTAGGTAAATGTACTCAAAACTGTGGAGATACTGGTGTATTCTTTTGCTTTCCCCCAAGTCAATCGATCTGTGCCATGACATTATAGCATTCTTCAACAAGACCCTCTCACAGTTCTGTTTCCCCCTTACTTTGGACTCACAAAACAGAATGGATTCTTTCTAGTGCCCAATGAATTTCTGTTTTGATTGGATGTCATTGCACAAACCAAAATAGAAATGATGGACAGTGAACCTCCTGTATTTCTTCATCCTAGTCCTAGGCTGGTGCTTTCTTTTTTAAGGGGGTACTTAATCCATTGCAGTTCTGTTCATAGAGGAATAAGTTACCTCATTGCTGGATCACAATTGACAGCAACAGCAACAGAAATTTGTGATGACATAATATGCTTTGCCTGCCTCTTTTTTTAGCCCTTTCCTTCTTCACCTGCTCTTTCTGAGCTTTCCATTTTGTTGTTTCAACAATTATTCAGCCAGGCTTATACTAACAGAGATCTGACGTATGTATTTGAGACTGCAAACAAGTGAAACACTTGGTTCAGCAGCAAACTTCCAGGGTTTTGTTTTCCAAAACCAGAGCAAACCATGTGTCTAACAAAAGGCTGATACAAAATGATGAAGCAACCAAAAAACTGAATCAAAGAAGGACTTTGGACAAATGTTTTATCAATTCAAATTGTAAGGAATTTTCAAAAATGAAAATGAGCAGAGGTTCCCCCCTTACCTTTGGTAGGGAGGTTTTTAGGACTCTATCCTGTCCATGTTTTTAAAGTTTTACCCTCTTTTAACAATCCCTGTGGCAAGAGGTTTCAGATATCAACAAGTTCCATGAATGATTTTCAATGCCCGCATTCAAAAAGTCACAGCCAACTGTGAAAATGTACAAAAAAAATAATCATTTTGTTTTGGTTTAAAGCAACACCAACACTTCATTTTATTCAAACAACAATACTTATGTGATGAAAATTTGATTGTGTTAATTGATCAGCTATGCCAGTACCTTGATAAATAAAAACAAAGCAGTGTTGCAGCAAATGAAGATGAGAGATTTGGCAATTGACATCGAAAGACTCTGATCACGTGTATTTTTGTTACACCAGTTCTGCCATTGATTTCAAAATACAGGGAGGCTGGTTGTGACAGTGTGTAGGCAGATTTTTATGAGTTGAAAGATGAAGATGTCATCAGTACTACCAGTGGCAGAGTAGATTGAAATAACGGTAAGGACAGACAACAGCTTCATGATGGAGGGGGGGAAGATGATGGTTCTGGTGTGTGCCCACAATGGTCCTGGCTCACAATGGTGCCAGCGAATGATGGTGGTGGATTACAATGCTGTCCAATGATGGTGGCTGATGATTGTGTCAATGGAGGGCATTCTCAGTGATGTTGGCAGATGATGGTGTCAACAATGTCAAAGATGTTGGCAGATGATGGTGATGGTGTCTGTAAGTGATGTTGGTGGATGATAGTGTCTGGCATAAGACGGCAGTGGCAATTGTTTGTTTATGTCGATGAGGGGGCAGAGGGTGATGGTGTTGCCAGATGATGTAGGGTGACAGATGATGAAAGCAACAGGTTCACTGATCTGCTGTCATTGTTGGTATCAAAAAATACCCCACATAATGGGGGTCTCTAATATTGGCTAGATGCCGCTGTTGTTGTTGTTGTTGTTGTGTCATTTTACATTCATTGAAATTACTGTGTCCTTTGTTGTTTGTGCACCATTTGTTGTTTGCTAACAGTATCAGCATGCCACTCATTGTTTGTTAGCAATGGTGGTGGAGGTTCTGATCTGCTGTCATTGTTGACATTGAATATGCCGCAAATAACAGGGGAGGTTCTAATAATGTCTAGACTCCGCTGTTTTTGCTGTTGTGCCATTCACTGTTCATTAAATTTACTGTGTCCTTCTTCATTTTCGTTCATTGTTCATTGACAGCAGTGGGGGTAGTGTAGTAGATTTTGGAGGAAAGAATGCCATGGTAGTGGAGGTGGGAGGTGGAAGTGTGATTGAGGGCTGCTCTTGCAGTAATTTTTTTTGGGTATCACAGTCCTAAGTGACTGTAGCTTATCCATAAAATCCGCAAACTATCTGTCCTTGCGTGAGTGAGTGAGAGATCG
>JALLOT010000076.1:0-28999 GCA_036939595.1 Thalassiosira livingstoniorum | reverse complement strand
TCCGATCTCTCATCCCTCAATGATGAACAGCTGCATACATTGGCAAGCACCAGACCTGACAGAAAATCAGCCAATCACTCACCACAGGAGTGTGTTGAGTGATATCTCAAATTGCCAAAATCAGCAAAATAAAACTTGGCTACCTAGGAAGAGCCAGTCTAATTTGAGTAGGGTAAGTAGCATTGTAAATTCAAAAAACATGGGGTGGCTTCTGAGCCGCATGTAAGCTCACTTTGAAATTAATGTCTAGTTTATCTTGAGATATAAACCATCTAGTAGACAATGAAGCTAACCTTGCTTTTGCATTAGATCCAACACCAAAGGGCATGTATGATCACTGCAAACATTGCTACTGAAATTCTTACATTACACCTTAGTTAAGCACCTACTTTTACCACTCACCGTCTCAGATTCTTGATCTATGAATAGCCCTAATCAATGTTTTGTTAGCTTCTGAAATTATTTTGAAGATCATGTGGTGAGAAGTGTATAAGTAATGTTTACTAACTTAATACCGAAACCAGAACAAGCCATGCTCATTCAAAAAGATGATTAAAGAAAAAACTCATTCAAAGCACCCTGTTTATTTCGTTCCTTTGTCCCCGACATAGGCGTGCAAGCTCAGTAATGCTTTGAAAAGTAGAAACAAGATTTCAACCATTAATTTCAAATGAAGGACATTCCATCATGATTGATGGTCAAAATGGGTGGATATTGGACCATATGAAATGCCAAATTCGAATGAAAAACCTAGTGTTCATTATTGACTGGATGTCTGGCCCTGCGTACCTTGAACATCATCAAAAGTATCCCAATTCACATCATCATTATGACTATGAGTGAAACCCAACCTTCGTTCTGCTTCTACAACATTCTTTGGCCGATACGCCAAAACATAGGTTCTACGCTGACGATCCTTACACCTATTTCCAGAAGAGCCATGAATCACCCATTCGTCATGAATTGTTACAGATCCTCTTGGACAGGGAGCCAATCGAATCACATCTCCCTTTGATTCATCCACGTCTATTGTCAGAGCATGCCCTTCATCACGGGATCCAGATAATGGTTTATGCTCTTTCAGTTTTTTGGTCAACCCAGAGCCAGGAACGTAACGCAAACATCCATTCTCCTCTGTAGAATCATCAATGGCTAAAGAGAAAGTACATGTAGATGTTTCTTCATTTGCCACTCCCAATGTGCTGTTTTTTGGCCAGTATCCCATGTCTTGGTGCCATGAAAAAACTGCATCTTCCTTTCCCGGCCGTTTGTTCAACAACTGATCATAGTCCTTCGCCATTTCCAAATTTGGATGTATCTGATTGACAATGTTTGCAGTGATTCTTTCAAATATGTTGTTTTGGAACGGAGGATGATAAGTCGTTGGTAACATGCAATTTACAATGCTCCATTCTTCAAATGGGATGCCAAAAGGTTTGGACATGTCACAAAAATCTTTGCCTGGTACATGTATCTCTCGAGATAAGAATTTATTGAAAGTTACTTCGATGTCTGCGACTTCTTCTTCGGAGAGGACGTTTGGGAGTGTAACGCATCCGTCTTTGTGGAAGGTTTCAATTTGTTCGGGAGTGAGGATGTAGCTGTCATCGGAAGTGCGGCCGTACATTGCGCAAAACGTGTGCGAAAATTGATGAGGGCGATGGAGGAAGGGATCGATGACGTTCTTCGTCTTTAATATTTCTCTTCGATTCGACTGAATGATGTCAATTTGTTTGCGGAGATACTTTCTGGTTCGTAGTACCTTACTTGTTACCACTGTTGTTCTTGCCACTGCTTTTGATGTTCGTCGATTGTTTCTGGCTTGTGTCCTTTTTTCTTTTGCCCTGCGATCTGCGATGTTGTTCGGTGATAATGATATGTGGTAGGATAATAATTATTTGTTGTTTGATTGAATATTGAATGGACGGGCGGATGCTGATCGAAGGATGAAATAAAAGATACTTTTTCCCTTTCCTCGTACAACTTTACCGATTCCGACGTAATTACCTCGTCGATAGCATACGATAGATATGATACCATAGGATACCATACACAATCTGACACAATCAACAAGCAAGACGGATGTGGAAGGAGTCCTTCCCCAATTCCAAAAAAATTGGAGCAGTTGCAGTTTGCAGTTGCAGATAACATCAGACCTAACAGTCCAAAGTAACACAATACCATACTCACAAAATATCAACCGCATGCAGCCAGCAGCCACTACACTGCACAATGGAGAGTGATCCTTTCGTCTGCTTCGGAACTTCGTCAGATGAAGAAGAACCCAGCGAAGAACCACGAGCAACAAAAACAAAGGCAAAGGCCATAGATGTAACTGATGGAAAAGTGACGCCCTCTTCTCACGAAGAAGTAGTCAGAGATCCATCTTGCGGTGTGTGTTCCTTCCATCCTCATACAGAAGCATCGCTTCTGGCTCACGTACGAAATGCTATTCCACCTTGCAATTCAATGCATCTGTCAGCACCGCAAACAGATTTTCGAGGCAAATTGAAACGTTCCAACGATGTGCTTCTTGCCGTAGATAATTTCTGCATGTCACGCCATTGGATGATGCATATCGGTCCAGAGAAGGGTAGTATTTTGAGAGGGGCACTGCGAGATGCATTAATGAATAAGGTGGAAAGACACTCTCTAACTTCCTCAAACTCTGGTTTGAGCAATGGTGTCATCCCTTTTGTGGCAGTGGAGCTTGGTACTTATTGTGGTTACGCATCGATAATGATGGGAAACGAATTTTGTGCTTCAATGATGGCAAAGGTCACTACAAATGCTCAGCTAGATTTTCATTTATTTTCCTTCGAAATAAACCAAGAATATGCCAAAATAGCCAACGAAATGATCAAGATAAGTGATTTGGATGATATTGTTTCGGTTCATGAAATAAGCTATGATGGACATTGTACTGATGTTGTCAATGCTATCCGAGATTCAATACAAAAGCAATTTCCTAATAAGAAAGGACCCAAAATTCTCACACCTTCAAAAATAGACTTTTTGTTGATTGACCATGACAAAGATTCGTATAAATCTGATCTTTGCAGATTGGAAGCTGCTGGATTGATCGGTAGTGGAACAAAGGTTGTAGCTGACAATGTTTTGTTTGCAGGGATTGTTGACTATTCGGATTATGTCCGCCAGATAGCAAAGCAGGGTACCGTGCAAACAAAAACAATGCCATGTCGAGTGGAGTATTGCAGTCAGGCTGAACAAAAATCCGATGGGTCGTCTTTGTTTAATGATGCTGTTGGTAAGTCTGACAAATTTCTTCTACTTTAGTTTCATACTGATCACTTCCATGATGACGTTCAGTTTTCATTTTGGCACCTCAGAAATTACAGATTATTTACAGGATCCATAGGCACGGATTCTCTTTTTGGCCACATGATCCACCAGCGTCAATGGAAACAACTTTTGCGGCGAATATTAATTTGTGGCAAAATTTCAAACATCTTAATAAAATAGATCTATTATTTACAACATTGAAAAGTGCAGTCTTAATTTATTGAGAATATCTTATCTTGGTTAAACATTTACAGACTTACTTTTATTTGCCATTCCTTCAAGAAATTTGTCACTCCCTTTCTCCAACAAAGATTCACTCATACCATCGACCGTTTTCTTCATATTCAATTGATACTCTTCCATTTTCTCTCTCAAATCAGGGCGACTAGCACAAAGAGATCGGACAGCCAACAGACCAGCATTTGTAGCGTTCCCGATTGCCACCGTGGCCACTGGAACACCCTTTGGCATTTGCACAATGCTCAAAAGTGAGTCTTGCCCATTAAGTGTTGAGGTTTTGATAGGTACACCAATGACAGGCAAAGGGGTCATCGCAGCAACCATACCAGGCAAATGAGCCGCACCTCCAGCACCAGCAATAATTACTTGGAGCCCTCTTCCAGCAGCCAAGCGAGAATATGTCATCAATTTTTCCGGTGTCCGATGGGCAGAAACAATATCTACCTCGTAGGGAATTCCAAAATCTTTCAATATATTGACAGCATCCTGCATTGTTGGTAAATCACTTTGCGATCCCATGATGATTCCCACTAGTGGACATTTTCCGATCCCTTCATCAGCAGGCAACACGTCCTCACTTATGCCCTCCAGCTTTAGAAGTTCCCCCAAAGACGAATCAAGTTCTGCGTGAGAATCAGCAGTAATGTTAATGTGCCCCATTTTTCGTCCAGGGCGATATTCCTTTCCATACCAATGTACCACTGCCCGAGGAATTGACATCGCTGCATTGACACCTTTCATAGTGTCATCAACACCACCATCTTTGGCACCAAGCACGTTTATCACTTCACAAGGAGTAACACAAAGTTTCAATTGAAATCAAAACCAAAAACAAACCCAAAACAAAATCGATGAAATGAAACACGTGTATGGGACACTTTCAAACACGAGAACAAAACTTACTTGCAGCTGCTCCTACTTTCATTTCTGTATCCCCCAATGGTAATCCACAAACTGCCCGCAAATGATTTTCAAACTGAGACGTAGCGCATGCATCCTGCGTGTAATGTCCTGTATTATGAGGCCGCGGTGCAACCTCATTCAAATACACATCCATTTCTCTTGTCACGCCGCCGTATCCACCTGTATCTCCACCTCGTTTAACCAAGAACAACTCCACGCCAAACATTCCAGTGGCTCCATCCCCCAATGAAGAAACTGCTTTCATTGCTATCTCCTCGCATTTATGACGGATGTGCGCCTCCACGCAACGTGCAGGGACGAGCACCACCCGACAAATAGAATCAGTTTGAATGGCCGTTGTGGCAGGGTATGCCCGCACTTCTCCGGTTGTAGATCGAACGACCATAACAGCCACTTCTGAATGGAAATTGATCCATCCTTCAGCATAGAGTTTGTTGCCTAGGGCGTTGGATGGCAAGCCAAGTTCAAATAAAGCTTTTGAGATGGCTTCGGAAGTGGTTTCACGGAGGATTGCGTTTCCTCGGCCATCGTATGCTCCAAGTCTCGATTTAAGCATAAGGGGAAGGCCTAATTGTTTAGCTGCGTCATGAATGGCGTCAATGTCTGGAAGGTTTAAATAGGGCGGGAGAGGAATATTATGTTTGAAGAAATGTTCCTATGGAAAAGCGATGTTAAACAAAGGATTTGGTTAATCATGATTTCGTAAGAAGAAGTGCATCCAATTAATCATGTTCAAGAATACCAAGGCAATGCACGCAAAACAAAGTAGTGGTAATACAAATCGACACAAACATTTTTCANGAACGTTCAAGAATACCCCAAACAAAGTAGTGTTAATGCAACTCGACACACACATTTTTCAACATAAAAATAGAAAAATGATTGCATCCCAATCATTGACAACGGGTGGTATCTTTGAACTCATCACCTGAAACAAAGCCAATGAGACAAATCTCAGACAAGATTACTGCCAAGAACAACTGGACATACCTTTTGCGCATATTTATCCTGAATAATACCCACAACCCGACTCGTAGGCTGCACATTTACCCCCTCTTTCTCCAACTTCGCCAAAGCATCTACCCCCACGTGCTCAATCTCCATAGTGACAACATCACACCCTTCCGCCAATTCACGCAATTTATCTTCATCATACAGCTTCCCTTTGATAATTCTAGGTTTGATACCCGCTATCTCAGAACCTCCCGCGACACCACAGACCTGAGCTGCCGGGCACGTTTCTCCTCCAGCGTCCAAAAATTTCATGTCGATGTTGATACGAGGGGCTTCCAGTGCCATCATTCTGCCGAGTTGGCCGCCTCCGACGCAGCCTACGCGGAGGGTGCAGGGTTCGGTGGGTAGTGGCGAGTCTTCTGAGCTCATGATTAAAGTTTAGCAATGAAATTGTTGGATTTAGTTTTCCGTATGGTATTCATGTAAGGTGACCTCCGGTGACCAGGGGTTTGTGGTTTGTGGTTTGAGCTTCCCTGGGGTTTGTGGTTGTGGTTTGTGGCTGGTTTGTGGTTGTGGTTTGTGGTCTGTTCTCTGTTCTGATGCTCGCTCGCTCTTACTTCTGATGTCTATCTGTGAGGTTCCACAGGTCCATCCAGCCAGATACTTTTAATAACTACAATAATACTACCTACATAGTACATAAGTATATGGTATTGTAGGTACTTACACATACATACCATACTTACATACAAAGCAATCACGGCAAAGATATTATGGTAATGGTATTACTACCTCTGTCCCACGAAAAAAGGTGGATTTGGCCATTTTTGTTGTCCCACAAAAAAAGTTTTTTTTTCATTTTCTCGCTTCTACAGTTAGCTGAACACTCATTGAATATTATTTATCGAAATCACTATACCATATCTTTTGAATATATATTTTGAATTAATTCCTAACAAGTTCCTGTTCCATCAAATACTTTATATAAACAGTTTTTTGTTTCTAATACAGATTTTGTTTATCTACACAAAAAATCAATAGTAATAATCGTATTCAAATATTAATGGTTACCAGTACCATTTTTCCCAAAAGGTGGTCTCTCACACTCAATGCATCATCATTCCCTATGTTGATGTTGTTTGGACCACAAATATTTGGATGCATCATGAGGGAAACATGATCCCATGGATGCTCATTGTCTACTGAGAAGTCTTGTGGGTATTTTTGCTAATGTTTGCGTTCATCCTCTGATTATTCAGTGATTCATTCAACCAATTGTGTGTTGGTATCAACTTTGAAGTGTCTCACACAGTTCTTGTTTGAAGATGGGAGGTTGGTTAGAATGAAACCAAAATCAGCTTCAAAATCAACTGTGTAATCCTCCAATTGATGTTGTGTGAATCCAAGCCTGCAATCTCTTTGTACTAGAAAACTGTACCCCATCCCCATACCACAATTGAGTGTTGGACCAGGCTTGTAACCTTTGTTTAAATCATGGTCCTCCAACCATGTCATGAATAACATCTCTAAAATTCCCAAAACATTGTCCTTGGTTTTCCTTCATAATTTGCCATCAAGCTGTACATGATAGCAGCCTGTTTGAATGGTGGACATGGGGGCAAAGTAAACAACCCCCCCCTATAGATCATGTTGAAATAGAGATTGTCTTTGTTTGTTATTCCAAAAATCAAACTGTAGAATAAAGTAGGCATTAACATGTCTGTTGAATGTATTCAATACAGAATAATGCCATTGACTTCGTGAATACAATTTTAAGTTAAATAGCTTTTTGTGTTTTTAAAAAACAAAATATGGATTAAAATAACTGAATGCTACCCGTTATTACCTTTTTTACACTTTTCCTTTGGACCAGTCATAGCATTTGAGCCAAAAAAATCAAATGCATTCCTAGTTTTAGATTG
The DNA here is from genome assembly GCA_036939595.1 of Thalassiosira livingstoniorum. NCBI lineage: Eukaryota > Bacillariophyta > Thalassiosirophyceae > Thalassiosirales > Thalassiosiraceae > Thalassiosira > Thalassiosira livingstoniorum. The sequence goes on along the minus strand of JALLOT010000076.1, from coordinate 21,656 downwards.
CTCTTTGCCTCTTGATGTGACTTTAGACCAGTACCTGATCACATTTTCATTCCGGTCTTCTTGAAATTCCACAAAATGTGCTAAATTGCCATGGTCATCTTTCAGAATTTCATCAAGCTGTCCAACAATGGTTTTCCTGGTTTCATTCTTGTCTCCTGAAGTTACTCTTTGTTCCTGGATACTGACCTGCCTTAGTTCTTTGTGTAAAGCAATTGCACCACCACTTAAATGGACATATTTTGTTTCTACATCTCTAACTGGCACCTGTTTTTGCTTTCAGTGTCCGTAGAATGATCACTTGAGTCCCAGTACTGTTGAAGATCTGAATGAAGACATGCTTTACAGGACATCATAAACCGTGCTTCCTTGTAACCCTCCAAACTTTTCCATCTCCCAGAAGTGGATATGCCTTTTCTTCCAAATCTGTATTTAACTTTTGTCCAAATTTTGTTTCATCAACACATGCATTGAAATGTAAGCTCATAAATGAAACAATGAAAATAACATTAAAAAACACCACTTACCAAACTTCTCATACAAAAAGGATTCAAACTAAGCTGAATACAGAATATCACTGTATGCAGAACCCATTGCATAGTATGTATTGAAAATTTTCCAATAACATATTTCAATCATTCCCAAATGAATTTCATTCACAATATAGTATACACAAATGCAGGGCGTACCTATTCAAATACAGATACTGCAAGAACAATGCAAAAATTTCTTTTTCCCCACAGTTTTCAACTGCACAATCCTCACATGATGCAATTGGGACAAATACATCCACAGAATTTTTGATTTTTTTTTCTAATTCTATATTAAAAAACCATGCCCACCAAGTGTCATGGGACATTTTTGACCACTTCATGAATTGCCCCCAATCAAAATTCTGTATTGACAGAGACTCACCCTTGACTAACAGGTAGTATCTAGTTTCTGACTGAGAAGAGGTGAGGGTTTGTTACATTTCTCTGAAAGCATCTGAATATTGAGATTCCTATAGATAATTGTACTGTTGTCTCAGAGCAATTTTTGGGTCACATGAGCTGGCTTGAGTGCAGAATTTGAAACATGTGACCCAAAAACCGCAATGAGACAATGTTGTGATTAATTTTGTATCCATGTGTGTGTGAAAGAATATAAAAAAGCAAAAGGTATCCCATGCACTGTTTTTGTATTCTTCTGCACTAGTGGGGATACAGTCTTTCCTGAATGCCAGTGGTCAACCTCTCTGTGGTTGTGTCCAGGTCCATGATAGATGTTACATTCCTTGCACCATGATGCACCACATTATTCACAGACTCCACAAGGGATGCAGTCATTGCATCAGTCAGTGCAGTTAAAAACAAACATCCTTTCATAATTTTCCAGTTTAAATTCCTTTTTACGGAGTTTGTTTTGAATTTTGAGAACAGAATTACCCAAGTCAGACTGTACCTTTTCTAATGCAAGAAAACATTTCAATTCTGTATATGATTTGTCATATTCTTCCTTGTTATTGTGTTTGATACACTGTCTCATGAGCCACGTATACAGAAGTAGACCTGTGATTATATTATTGAAGTTTTTGGTTTTACAGTGATTTCTGTTTTGATTTTTTAACCATACATTTCTCTAGTATCATTTATTTTTCCCTTTTTCTTTCCACTCTTGTACATGGGCAGATTTGAACAAACTTCTTCCCTAAATGGTTGCATTACTGCATGGTAGGTACAAAGCATATGTTTTGACTTCCTGTAATGTTCTTCACTTGCAATGCATTGCTCAAAAGGCAATATCTCACTATTGTCTTTGTCAGTCAAAACCAACTGGAATTTCAAAATCACAATGGTATCAAAAAATTCAACAAATACAGGCCAGTATATTTTAAAGAAAAACCATTTCTGGCCTGATGGAATGAATGTGGCATTAACAGGAAAGACCCTACCCTTTGCATCCTTAACAGCCATAGAAAACAGATCCCTTTTATGTCAATCTGTCTTTACAGTGACATCCATGAAAAAAACCTCAATAAACATAGAAACCAATCAAAGAATCTTGCCAGTGCAGATTGAGAGCATCAAAACAATTTCTGTATTAGAATCATATTTTGTGTCTTTGATCAATTTCTTGATTTCTGACTTCAAGCTGGTGTCACATTTGAGCGCTTCTACTTTTGCTTTGATGGGTTGGCCTCTGCCCTTGTATAGCAAAAGATCCTCCCTTTTTGGATGTGATGTCAAAACACAAGTGCTGATGCCCTGACTGCACCATAAGCTTGAAAAGATATTTGTAACAAATTATTTTCCAATTCTGTAATGAAAATATGAATGTAGAACTCACCTATGCAATTTTTGATGGTCTGTTGGGCAATAGACATGTCAGGTGAAATTCCCTGAATTTCATCAAGTGTCCTATGCAGTTTTGCAGTCATGTTTTCAATGGTTTTTGGAAAAAATGATGATGCAAATGAGTAAAATTAAATTTGTTCATAGTGTTGGCAATAGTTGATTTGGAAACACATTGTTCATACATAAGACTAATGAGATTAACCTGTTCTTCATGAACATCTTTTGCTTTTACAATTTTGTCTTTGTTTGCATGACAGGGAAGATGGTCATTATGCATCAAGCAGAAATCTTTCAATAGGTACCAATAATCATCAAATTCATGATGCATTATCTTGAGTTTCATCTTATACTTAGTTTCCACACTCTGTGCCCTTAATGTCTGTGATCTACAATTGTGGAGATTTGCATTGGATTTAGCCTTGTCTTTAACTTCTTTTGACATAATCTTTTCTTCATTCTTGGGTGCCATTCTTGAAATTGCATCTAAAGAATTCTTGGTTCCTTGCCTTTTTACAGTTTCAATTTTGACACATTTCTTCTTCATGTGCCCTTCTTTGAAATGCCCATAGTCTGGATCTTGGTGTTTATTTTTCTGACAAGATACAGATACAATGGTTCTTGTTCCTATCTTTCTATCCCCTCTCTACAATATGAAACCATTTGCATTGGTTAATTCTGCACTCAAATAAGTATAGCTGATTATGAGATTCAATACCCTTATATTTTGTATCAAATCTGTATACAGATACATATCCCATGGGATAGGAGGATGGTTGATTGGGAGCATTGGTTGGAGTTGTGCAATTAGGACCAACAGCACATGAAATATCTACCAAGCATACTTCTTCACCATATGTGTGCTCAAGAACCAATGGCTGCCTCCGGGTTTTGTTTTCCTGCATGAGATTGACCAATCTATTTATAATAGATTATGACATGCTTGCAAATTATGACAATAATAAAAATAAAAAAATATTTTAATAGAAAAGTCAAAAATTAACATTATCTAATTCTGTATACAAAACTTTGAGCTATCAAGCAAACTGACTCCACATTTGGTGATTGTGGACAACATATGCATAAACTGCCATTATTTCTTGGTCACTATTGGGTTTCACAGCAATGGTGTCTGTTGAATTTTTGTTGCTGGTGTGGTAGTATGGTGAAATTGTAAACCCATGACAGACACAATTCAACCAGGTCTCATGAGTACTGAATGGAATGTTTGAAAAATTGGTTTGTACTGCGATGGTGCAAAACTTGACACCCTGGTTGGTTTGGTCATTCTCTTCATTGGGATTGGAAAGCACCATGTTCACTTTGGTCCACAAATATCCGTCCAATCTGGTGGGACACTATCTTGAGCCCACAATGTCAACATAACTGGCTGAATCAGGTTCCGCAGATTTCTGATTGCAAATGGTGTCAGAAATGTTATTTTCCAGTGTTTTCAGGCATTGAGACTTCATGTTAATCTTTCCTCCATTGGGCAACATCAGCTACCACAATTTCATTTCTTGAATCTCATTGGTACCACTGTCTGGAAAATCCTGCATACAGAATTGCATGTGTTGGCAAGGTGCAAAAGGAAATGGTCTTACCATGGAAGAGAACAACAATTGTGCAATTTGACAGTATTATATGCAGCTGTAGTTAGATACACAATATTGAAAATTCTGAATTGGAACATTTCATACATTTTTCAGAATATAAAATTATATACAGATTACAATTCTAGTAAGAGATCAGAAGTAAATATTTTTTTAAGTAAATGATAAGGATTAAATAGAGATGCCATTCAAAGTATTGAAGTATCATAAATATCCTTTTGCAAAATCTGAAAATAAATGAGTGACATGTGTGCTAAGCACAGAACATGCAAATTATACTGAAAATCTCCAGCAATGGAATTTGTAATGTTCATTTGTAAAAAAATTCAATTTCAGACAGCTGACAATCAGAACTTGAATCAAATAGGAAGATACAAAACAAAGTTCCAAAATGTGAGACAAGAATTTGGTTCTTGAGTACAATTACAAAAAGATTTTGATGACAATTGACAAAAAAGATACTGAAATGGAGCCAGAACATGCAATAGCAGAAATGATGGGGATGACTTTTGAGAATTCAGAAGGATACAAGACATGATGATTAAAATATTCATTTCTAGTTACTGGAGATAAACATATTGAATTCTGTATTATAAAAGGTGTACGCTACCAAGCTCATCAACAGCTAGAGCCCCTTAGAATGTATTTTTTTGTTGTTTCTTTGTTGTTTTTAATTATTTTTTCTATGAAAAATAACAAAAAATAACAAAAATAACAGAAAATCTGAATCTAATTTGTCAGCCATAGTTTTTAGTTTTATTGATAGGGGCTTGTTCAATGGATATTAAAGCTCCAGAAAGACTTTCTTCTACCTAGGAAAGCAGTGTCAATATTGAGATGAGGAGGTTTGTTTTGTTGTCCTTTGTTGTCAGAGGCCATTTTTGCGCCCTACTATCAAGAAAAACATTTGGACAGAAAAGTCAACTTCTTCAAAAAAAATACCTTGAACCTGCTGGTACCAGAGTCAAAAAACCCAGCTGGGAAAATAAATGAAAGAAAAATGATTTATTCAATGACAAAAATACAACATACTCAAATTAGTTGGCGTATCTTGAGTTACCTCATTGTTGCATTCTCAAAATTAGGCCTAGTTATCTTTTTTGTTTGATTTAGATCTTAATCTATCTCTTTTGTTCTCAATTTTTTGGTTGCCTTCAATTGCCCATAATGTCATTTTCATTTTCATTTTCATAATAGCCATCTTTGTTTTGCTATTTTTTGTGAGTATTCTTGTCTAAGCAGCTACCTGCCTTTTAATTTTATCTTCTTCATCATTGTTTATAGAGAACTCTTTTTCTTTATGTTGTTGCTCCTTACTTAATCTACTCCATACATTTGTAGCAAAGGCTGTGTTTGTTCAATGTCATCAAACCAGTACATAAAATGTGGGACATCAAATGTACCATATTATTTTGTGCTCTTTTTGAAGTGCAAATTGATAGATTTTGAAATCTCCCAACCAGCATGTTGGATTTTGATTCCCAATTACTCAATTCTTTTTGTTTCTTGACAAAAACAATATCCTGAGCATCTGAAGACTCATATGTACGCACACCATCTTCATTGTAACTTTGTGCAGGTATGATCTCAAACAATTTGTCAAATTTGGAGGGATGTATTTTTTGTGATAGCTGATTTGTTGTTTCAAGTGTGAGTTTTCTAATTCTTTGTTATTGCCAAGAGCAACAATTGTATAAATTATTTTAATCTAGTGAATTTCAAAATTTGTACTGGATCCATTATTATTGTCCAATGAAATCTTAAAATCCTTTGAAACCAAAAGAGGGAGACACAATAATTGGTTCCGGCAATAATGGGATCCAGGGTCCAGAAAAATTGATAAAAATGCTTCCTGGATCCAGTGAAATAAAACTTTTCTGGATCTGAGACACATTTGACAATACTCTCGTATTATCTAAATTATGGTTAAATAATCTTATTCACAGATATCTAACATATATACATACCTCAAATCACCAGGATACAAAATTGCACTCACATAGTATAATATGGTTCCATGCATACCCCAAGAGCATGCATAATCACGGCCATTGAATGGGAAAAGAGTGATTTATTGATTTGATTGCAAAGAAACATTGAGGATTTTGATCCAAAATACCACCATGACAATCAAACAAGCCTTTGGGGCACATTCAATTGTCATGGTGATACTTTGGATCAAGATCCTCAATGTTACCAATGTTGCTTTTGACAATCAACTTAACAAAAATGCCCATTTAATTGCCCTGCACATGGTGACATCCTCACCTGCCATAAAAATCAAATGAGCCATGACTACAACTCATTTGATTCCATGATCATTCATATGAAGGGTTTGGAGGTACCTATCAATGCCTGTCAGACACCATCAGTAACAAATTCCAGATTGTAAAATATCCCTCCATTGCTGTGACATGTAAGCTCAATGAATGCAGTGGATTTAATTGCCTCAGCACCTCAACACAACCATTGCTTTGAAATTTCTGGATCCAACAGGCAATCGGAATTAAAAATGTTTTACTGAACTTTCTGAAGATAATTTATTTTAACTAACCTGGCTCATCCAGCATTCTGGCTTTCAATCCCAACAATGGACATGATTGTTAGATTGATATGCCCTGCTTTATATTGTATTTTTATTTCAAATTCAGTGTTGGATGTTGAGTGGTGTTGGGGGTTAATGTGTTTTTCATTTTTATTTATGTTGTTTGGGTTGTTTTCAGCTTTATCTTCATCTTTACACACTTTTGCATGGAATAGAGGGCAAAAAATCTGGATCTAGATCCTAGATCAAATAACTGGATCCAAGTATTTTACAAAGAGAGAGTGCATAAAGAACCCCCATCTTTCTGGGAAATTGACGAAGACAGCACAGCATAAGACTATTCTAACAGAGTTAGGGCCAATTCAGCATTAGATTTCTTGGAGATGTGATTAGGTGAAAACTCAATTGTAGAGGCTGGCTTCTGATGGTATTTACAGGAACACATTATGATTGATATTGAGAGTGGAGTTAGAAATATTCTGTAATGCATTGTTCATGATACTAGAGATTTGGGTCAACAAAAGGGGCCTGTCATTGATTTGTTGTGGTGTACTGACTGGCTCTCATTTTCAGTTTTCATGTATTATTTTTCAAATTGATGAAAAGTGCAACCAGCACAAATGACAGGGAAAATACATGTGGTATTACTATAAATTTGTTTTGCTAGATCTAAAATTTTTAGAAAAGACAGTGTTTTCCATATCCCAAAAATATGGCTTTTGCATCAACTGCTCTAGTTGATTTTATAACACAACCCCTGGGCACAGACACCCCTAAAATAGATCATGTCTAGCATGCTCTGTATATTTGTCCCTTTTGAAATCAGCCTAAAAATTTGAAACATATATGAAACTTAAAGCTTCATAGAAATAATATATCATTTGATAATATGTAGACAAGATGTTCATTTTATATTCAGTCTTTTTAATACTTTTCTTACTGCATGGTTTTATTTGAATTCAGTGCCCTATAAAAGTGCATTATCAAAAATCCATTCAAACAAGCCTTCAAACCAAGATTCAATCCCAATTGAAAAAAATATAACATATTTCAAAGTAATTGAAAATTGAACAAAAGTCTACATATTGTTATATTGCTTCCTCCCAAGAAGAACCTCAACAAAAAGTTGTCACCAATACATGGTGAAAATTCTATATTGCCATATTAAGATTACCTAATTGATTTCATTATTTTTGAAATATTCATCAAATATGATTTTCATACAATAATTTTGTGAATGCATAATGTCTTCTAGGTACACCAAAGCTGGAACCAATGCTATGGTACTGGAACAAATATTAGATAGCTACTAGAATACCATCTTCTACTAATACTATCATAAAGTTTCCCTGAATTTTCAATTTTTGATATAAAAATACTCTAGAAACAAATTTAAAATTCAAGATTCAAAATTCTCAAATTGCCTCAGTAAAAAATACTAGAAAATATACATCTTTCGTGCGCAGTATGGTATTCATTTTCTTTTGCTTCAGCCAGCTTCAGCGAAAAATTTAAAAATGAAAATGTCATTTTCCTTGATGGCATCATCTCCTGTCTCCATCCAGCTGGCCGGCTTTGTGATTTCGCATCGAACAAATGCCGAAAGATGCCACCAAAAAAGGAAGGCAAATCCAAAAAGAAAGGCAAGGGGGGAAAATTCGAATCCCCCGAAGAGAAAGAGCGTCTCGATTTGCTTGAAAGGGCGGCGGGAATCAAGGAAGAAATCGACAAAGAGGTTGGGCTTTCGCAGCAATACCAAAAGCAGTTAGAGCTGTTGAAAGAATACTGGGAGATTGAGAAGAAATCAAAGCAGGTAAGCAATATTTGTGAATAATGCTTGTTCAGTTAGCTTATGATTCTCGACCTGTTTCGTCATCCTGATTTTTGCGTTTCTATTGTTTCCCAAACACACTCCTCTACTGTTGTCATCGCGACGAAAAGGAGCGAACGAAGACACTTCTCGAAAAAGAGCAGAGGCTCAACGAAATTAAAGACAAGCACAAAATAGAGCTCGGCGAATACAAACATACAATAAAGCATCAATTGTTTTCAAATCAAGATGAGCTCTCTCAAAGCACCACTCAATCCTTATTGAAATACCAATCTGTGTCGAATCATCACCAAATCGAGGTTGGTCAAGTAAGCAATGAAGTGCGTGCTGTTTCCAATAGGATTGTTGAAACAGTAACTTCCCATGTAGAATTCAAAAAGGCCATGCGACAAAAGTGTAGCGAAGAGACGACTGAATTACGGGAAGAGGCAAACAGAAAGATTTCTATTCTGGCTTCGTATTCGGAGAACCAATTAAAGGAGATTCGGGAAAAATTCGAGCAGGGGTTGAAGGAGGAGATTAATGAACTAGAGAAGAAGAATGAAATCGAAATTAAAGAAGCAATGGAAAAGAACAAAGAGGTGCGTTTCATTGAGTTGGTGGCAACAAAAGGTTGAATTCGCGCCAATGTTTAAGTTTGATATACATTTTATCGCTTCATTCATACTCTCTAGGAGATGCAAGAAATGAGAAATCATTACAACGTTACAATCAACAATAATTTGGATGAAATTACGACTCTGAAAAAGGAAGTTGCGTTGTTGAAAGAGCAAGATCAGCGCGATAGAAAGATCTTGAACGAGCTTCGTAATCAGAACAATGGAATTATTGTCCCACTATCAAACAACAAAAGCGAACTCAAGCAGCTTGACGAAGACTTGATAACATGTAAGCAGCAAAAAAAGGATCTCAACAAACAAAAGAAATTGCTTCGAGAGGCAGAGGCAAAGCTGGAGGAGATCGAATGGAATCATGAGGTGCTGTTTCAAAAGCTTCAGGTTTTGGAGAATGAACGTGACGAATGGAAAAAGAAGTATCAAGACTGCATCTATTCGGCACAGCAAAAAAGTAATTTTAAGAATTTGTTGCTTGAACGAAAGCTCCATAAGTTGTCGGTTGTAGGAGAGAAGAATACAGCAGCGATTGCAGAGATACTTCAAAAAGCCAATATTGATCTTGATGTTTTCGAATCCGATGTTAAAATCACTAATGTCATCCAAAACAAAAACAACCAAGTTGCAGATCTCGAATCAAAGCTAAAACGAATAAAAGAGGCGCATTCAACAATGCTCAAGCAATATCAGAGTATCATGGAAAAGCACAATTCTAATTCTCAGACAAAGCTAAAAGTTAGACGATCACTACCGACAACAGCATAAAATGATGAATTTCCTTTATCCATGAATTTAGTAAACTAGATTTTTTGCATGGTTGATTTAAGATGACAAATACTTTGGTCTCATTTCTTTTCCATTCATCCTTAAATAGTTGTAATCCGTTCTGTAACAGATGCCAAAATAACACCAACCATCATTATTGCAGCTGTCACTAGAACTGGGTTATCTCCTGAGTTCCATTTAGCATCTTTCAAAACAGGCAGTGCTGGCTCTTTCTGTCTTCCACCTTTTGTACCCTGTTTATTCAACCAATCAGAGAACAGCCACCGTTCAAAATCTCTTCCATCACCAACATTTGGTCGAATCTCTCCCGCATCGTTCGCCGTGTCCAATACACTGACCATTGTTGCGTTTGATGAAACTGCTTCTGTACTATTTGTGGTTTTGAGACCATCGAGATAATCGCGAACCTCTGCAAATGTAGGTTTGATATGGTACAGTAAGAAAATAAATATTTTTTGAAAATTCATTTACTGTGCATGTCACAAATGCTTTGAACTCTTACCTCCACGACTCTTGGAAATAGCAAGTTTTGTCCTTGACACTGGAACAACCTCCTTGGCCCAAACAAATCCAGCAACAATGCATAACAGCACAACTGATCCCATTCCGATCAATAGAGATGGATCTGGAGCTACAGCTTCAAACACTTGGGTAGAAGTTGGCGCGTCATTTGCTCCGATAAGCTGTGTTGATTGAAATGACGTCAAGTCTGTTCCAAACGATTCATAATTGAGTGGAGAAGTAGCTGCCAACATCTTGTGGCTTTGTCGAACGTGTGAGTTCTTCGGATGGAAATGTTTAACATTCGTCGAGACGATGCCTCCTCCTCCCCATGAGCGGTGCTTGTTAGTGTGAAACGCAGAAGCAAACGCCACAAGAAACTCAGAGCCTGCTGTGAGAGTGGTGTGATGATGGAGATTCATCATGCTCAGAATTTCAGGATGCAGGCCACTATTATCTAAGATCTGGGTTATGATGTAACGAAGACTACCTACTAGGGCCAGATAATATCTCAATTTTCGATCAACCTAGAAATAATGATGATTGAAAGGATTGTAATAAGTAGTACAAAAGTAAGGATCGGCTTGGGTGACTCTTTTGACTGCACAATAAGACATGGTATTCCCAATTCCCACCGCATGCAGAGATGCCCGCCATGGAGAATGAAGAATGAGAATGAGTCAGGCAGTATGGTACTTATGGTACCAGGTGGTACCAGTGGTATGTACCATACCATATATACCATGGTACAATATCATGGTATTATTCTACGATATGGTATTGTACAATACTGTACAATACAACAGGTAGTACTTAGGTGCGTACGTACGTGGCGTCACGGTGGCTGCGGCCTGCGGCGTCGCGTCATGCGCATGCCAAGTTTTAGCAGTGAACGACGCGTTTTGGCAAAAAGAGCAATGAAGATCAGACGCGCCATTCAACATTGATCCAGCCAAATCCAGCCAATCCAGCCACCAGCCACACTGAAGCCAGAGGGAATGGAGTCTCTTATTTGTTTGGATCTTATTTAGTTCGAATGCATAGGACTTAAAAATATACGCCACAGATAGTACTATTCCTACAGTACGAATTTAACCCATTTACATAAGCCAGAAAGAGGCCCAAGGACATTTTTAATTTTTTGAGCGATCCAGACTCCATTCCCTCTGGATTCTGGGTGGGTTGAGGAGTCAGACCACTCAAAAAAGCCAACAAAAGCCAACAAAACCCATCAATCACAGACCACCACTAACACCCACCACTTTAATCGTCGGCCACTACTGACATCATTAATAGCACGCATTCTCCCATCCCACAAGCATGGTAATAACCAGCGATCCTACAATATCCAAACCATCTAGTAGCTCATTGACAATCCGTTGCGTATTGCAAATGACGGGTTCTTGCTGCCCGTGTGATTTTGCATGAACAAACACGATCGCACTCTGCCGATGTTGACGGCAGGGATGAGAGTTCCATCTCTCCATGCCATGTTGTTCCATCTTCATACCGCCAATGCTATCTGCCGTTGATTTTCGTCACCACTCCATACCACCACCATTTTCAATGCAGTCGAACCTCCATAGTCCAAGCCAAACGACGGCTTTTGTTTGACTGCAATTTTGCAGTGTCAAGTACAGACGAGCTCCGCCAATTTCAACGATAGTGAGACGTTGATACTACGGCGTCTATACTACCTTCCATCTTCATCGCACCAAAAATTTGGCTCCACCTACAACACATCGGTCTCTTTGCCATCGTCGTTTTTGTCCCATTGCTCGTCTGCCGGTGAACAAAATCCCTGCTACTCTGAACACAACAACACAATCATTTGGATTCTATTGTGGGTGTGAGATGCATTTTTAGTTTTATTACTCAAACCGTGGAGGAAAATACCATCAGTTGGTCAGATATTGCCTTCAAATACAGTAGGCTGATACTTTTGTTTGGCTCATGCGATGGTCCGGCTGTTAATACAAGACATAGTAGCTGCAATGGATCTAGGCAGGTACAGGGATCAATGCAATTTGGCTATGATGATGCGAGATGGAAAAATGTGGTACATAGTGCTACTGGATATTTAGATTAGCTGCATTAGTTAAAATGTGATTGGAATATTCCAATAATTAGTTTGTGCTTAAATAATATTCAATCAATTATTTCTGCATCAATGTTGGACATTTTTATTGGGAAAATGGTGCAGCAATAACTGATAAAAGTAAAGCTTAGTTTACTTATTGTGTTAACTGCACAGTTGGTTCATGCAATATCAAATACAGAATAATTAGACACACTTTCATCCATTTTCATCAATAACAAATGCATAAAATAGATTCTATTTGTTTTCCCTGTGACAGATGAGGATAGTGCATTCATGAACATGAATAATTACTGTGTTAACTAAAATGAACAAAGTTAGATTCATTTATAATACCAAAGAGTGTTGATTGTCAAGGGTAAGTGCGTATAGTTTGAGAGATAGATATCCCACGGCATCGGCACTGGGAGCATTCAAAAGTTACATCCAGTGCGTCCTATCGTGGCGAAGCACAACTGATTTGTACATTGTCGCATGAGGGGATGGAGAGGTCACGTAGGACATTGTAACTGACACCATTGGCTCCAATGTCTGCGCCACATAGGGATCCGCAGCACCTGTCATTGTTGATTGAACACGCAAGGCACCACGCAAAAAAAACAATGCAAACACAAAGGCCGAAAACTAATTTAGCAATTCCAACGATCCCGAAGCCGAATCCGATTACATAACCCCCCGATCCACCACCTCATCCTCTGCGCCTCCCTCACCAAATACTCCCCCGTCAGCCGGCTGCATAGTCATAAAGCCATGGGGCATGTCCCTCTGGGATCGTACCCGGAACGATCTCGACGAGTGAATCCAAGAGCATGGGGCGGAGAGCGCCTATTTTCCCCTGTTGATTCCCATTAGTTTTTTGGAGAAGGAGGCAGAGCACGTGGATAGATATGCGAAGGAGTGTGAGATGGTGATGCATCATCGGTTGATGGCGAGTGGGAAGAGTGGGGTGAGTGGAGGGGAGAGAAGGTTGATCGCATATCCGGAGGCAGAATTGGAGGTTGGAGGATCCTTTGATCATTCGGCCACCTCCGGAGACTATGATTTGGTTTAGAGGCACTAGACTCGAGGACAGTTGGCTGAAGTAAGAGGCAGAGCTTTTACTGCTCTACCAATGATAAGATGAGCGGATTTAACAATGACGATTAGATGATAGGTTTGATGTAAAGATATGATGTTAGATGTTATTGCGATTCACAGCTCAAAATTATGAGCATTTGAGAAATACTCAGAATGAGCAAGTACAAAACATACAAACTAGACAATATGTAGATGAATATGCAGTCTATCACGTAGCTCCCACATGATAGAGAAAGTCAATATGCAAGTGATCAGTAGGAAGATCACAGAGGAGTTAATATGTAGAGCACCAGACCAATGACGGTTGAGTGCTTGGATGACAGATGGCCAGAGCCATACAAACGACGTATGTAAGTAGAACTATACGGAGCTCGGTGTCAGAACCAATGCTGACCGAGCAAATTTGAAAATGCCGGAGGTAAATACTTCCTCCATTGGAGTGAAACCTAGAACAATGGTTTTCACTCCATACTCCCTCTCGAGGGAATGCAATGGGCTCACCAACCCATTAGCTTCCCTCGCAAATATTCAAAAGGCTGCCTTGGTAAACCTTTTGTGAAAAGATCGCCGGGAGTTTCACGAGAAGCGATCTTTGTAAGGATGATGTTTCGAGGACCAATGTGCTCCCGAAACCAGTGGTACTTGACGGCGTAGTGTTTGGAACGCGGTGTCATGCGACGAGGCTCAAGTTTGCCAAGGGTGAGAGCACCCACATTATCCTCATGGATCTGCACATAGAATTTGGAAGAGTCTTGAACTGGGAGACCCAGCTTGAGACCCAACTCGATCGTTTTATCGATGATAGGAAACAAGTCCTTACATGACGTGCTCAGCGCCACATATTCGGCTTCCATGGTCGACAGGGTGATCTCTGATTGAAGTTTGCTGACCCACAAGACTGGACAATTAGCCACGCAAATGACGTAGCCGGTACGACTGCGGACGCAGTGTGGATCCTGGTGGTCTTCGTGATTCCACAGACCAGCGAAGTCGGCGTCGGGAAAACAATCAATACCCACTTTACCGTCTTGATTGAAGGAAGGAGACAAGATCATACCTCGCTTTTGTGTACCTTTGAGATACCGCCCAATACGCTTCAATGCCAACTCATGTTTGTGCGTTGGACTAAAAGTATAGCGGGCACACTGATGAACGGCGAATGCTATGTCAGGACGAGAGTGGCCGGAAAGGTACAGTAACATGCCGATGATGCTAGCGTAGTTGAAGGCACCAGTAGCCGGAACGCCACCAATGTCTTTACCAAGAGGTGCACATTCGGCTGGTGTAGACATGGAGGTTGACATCGTGCTACACAACCCGAGAGCAGAGACGATACATTTGGTAAGCCCCTCCTGCGTAAGACAAATCTTCGAACCATTGCGCTTGATATCGATGCCAAGGAAGCCTTCAGCGGATCCTTCACGACGGAGTAGAATACCAGCATCACGAAGGCCGTTAACGAATGTATCAATGCTTGAGTCCTCTTGAGCCCACACAAGAACGTCGTCAACATAAATTATAGCCACTACAGACGGGCTGATGAAGAGACAAGGGTCAAAATTCGATTCTTTAGCCTCCGGAGCATGCATTTGAGCACTGAGGTACTTGAAGAAGTTCCTAGGACTTTGTTTCAGGCCATAAACGCTAACTTTTAGACGAAGAACGTAACGAGGATCACCGTTATGAAAACCACGTGGTTGATGAACGAAGATGCGCTCACTTGGATCAAGTTTGGCATGGAGAAAAGCCGCCGTGATATCACACTGAGCCGTGTGAAGGTTCAACATTGAAGCAAAGATCATGACAAGTCGTGTGGTCGACCATTGCACCACTGGGGACCAAGTTTCAAAGTAGTCAATCCCAGCCTTCTGTCGATCACCACGTACACAAAATCTGGCCTTGAATTTCTTCACTGTGCCGTCGGGAAAATGCTTACACTTGAAGGCCCAAATGGATGGCAGCACGTTCATATCTGGTGTGCGAAGGACGTAGTCCCAGGCGTCCAACTCTCTGTAAAGAGTATCAAGTTCCTCAATGCAGGCTCGAGTATACTCGGCTGCATACGGCCCACTCATTGCCTGCTCATATGACGGATTGTCTTCATTAATGGAGCTTGCTTTTGCCGCAAGAAGTTCAGGACGAAGAGAAAGAACCGCGGTGCAGTCAGGGTCCCAGGGATCAGGTTCAATTAGATCTTGGTATTGACCCACATTACCAGCAGCTAAATTGCAACGAATGTCATCCCAGGAATGCTGCAGAAGAGACATGTCAGCAAAAGAGTCTTTATGAATATGAGCTGGGATGAATGCATCATGGCGTCTGATGTCATTTGCCACCGAGGCTGGAAGCTGATTGTGAAGATTCATTAACGAAGAACAGAATATGGCAGCTTTCGTGACCCAATCGCCGAAACTGCGACCTTTGGCAGGTCCACTTTTCCAATCCAGGCCGCAATTACGGAGAGGATAACGCCGTGGCGGAGGTTCGGGTTCTGAGGAGATAGGTGGTGCAGTAGGCAAAGAAACGGAAGGTGAAGGAGACGGGGATGAAGGTGGAGGCATCGAAGATGGAGGAGACGACGATGAAGGCCGAACCGACGGGTGAGATGAAGAAGGAGGTGCTTCATGTGGTTGGACTCCCTCTGAAGCAATAGATGATGGACCATCGGAGGGCACAGAGCCACAAGCTCCCTCTGAAAAAGGCGTAGGTGCGTCAACTCCCTCTGAAGCCGAAGGTGGACACGAAGTTGACCCAGGTGATGGGTCTGAAGCGGAGTCATCTCCCTCTGAATCCACCGAAGCAGAGGATGGAGACCGTGGCAATGAAGGACGCTGACGACGGAGTGCATCACGAGCCAGTACTTCGTCGGGGTCCAACCATTCATCACCTAACTCTGGATAATAAACTTGGGAATCACCATCCTCATCAATGTCCCCATCGAGGTAGAATTCTCGATTGCGCTGGAACAGTTGAGCCCAGATTTCATGTTGAACTGCCACATCCTTGTCTGACACCACAGTTTCGAATTTGTCATCAAAGATGACATGGAACTGTGGACTGATCTTGTGGGTCTTGAGGTTCAAAACCAACGGAACCAAAGATGAATGCTCTGTCGAAAAGCCAACAAAAAGACCGAGACGGGCTTTTGAATTCCACTTCGGAAGCTTGTGACCATCTTGAAGCCGTGGCTCGAGCACATACACGGGGCAACCAAAGACATGTGCTCGGCGTAGTTCTTCATGGCTCGAGCGGGCCGATGACCAGTATTCATCTGGTGAAAAACCACAATCCAAACTGGGAAGCCGGTTGTAGACCCACGTTGCATAAGCAAGTGCCATTGGCCACAGGCGAATTGAGGCATGCTGTGGCCACATCATAGAAAGGTGAATAAGATTGGCACGTGCCCATTCGCTTGCAGTTCTTATACTGCGCTCGGCGATACCATTTTGGTGGTGAGCACCAACACCGCTGAAATCAAGATCTTGGTTACGATCTTTGCAATGATCACGAAACTGCGCCGATGCAAAGACACCATTATCGGTGTGGAACTTCTTAATTCGAAATCCGAGGCTCTTGGCTTGTTCTTCCAGGATAACCTTGCCTTGAATTGTCTCACCAGCCCGAAGAGACACTTGGCAATGAGTAAAGATGCGACCACTACCGTGGTCCACATAGATTGCACCACCATTATAGCCGTGTTGCTCTCGACCGTAGGAAGACCAAAGGCGCCCAGGGACTGAGCAGACAAAGTGGTCGCAGGACACACAATCCCCTGGCTTCATACCACTGTCGCGACGAAGGACGCCAATCTTTTCTTCAACACGATGCGAGGTAGTAGTGCCAGGACTACGACGACAGGCTTTAGCCGTCAGACAGGCAGCACATTTCAAAGACCTTGTGTCGCAGGTGGCTGCCCGTTTGTGTTTGGTTGGGATGATAGGACCAGAATGAAGAGCCTCCACTCCACGAGTACCCAACCATTTGCGATCGCTCATCAGCGCCTGAAGCCATGAGACTGAGACGTGGGAGAGCCGATGGTGCCACACCAAGAACTCCTTTTGCCCGGAAGAAAGATTCTTATTGTTAACACAAAGAATGTTGAAGCCATCCTCAAAAGCAGAGTGACACGAGGCAGTGAAGGCAAATGGTGCTTGGTTGGGGTTATCAGTAGCTTGGCACAAATGAAGATAGGGCAAATTATTTGTGGAGTGGTGATGTGCAACCAGAGTCGTATCGGAAGGCAGATTCATGGTATAGGATGCCACATCATGAGTTCCAGAGCCGCCATACACTCTGTAGGCTACCTGAGGACTAAGGAGCCGAACACTTGCAGTAGGGATGTGATAACCAGGTACTTCAACCACACGAGGTTGACCCTGCGCATCCAAAACAGTCCACCGAAGGATACCTTCACCAGCAACAGAGTTGGTCTTGGAAAGGTCCTTGATTTTGACTGAACTCGGCCCATAAGAAATAAAATCATCCCGCGACGGTGACACACAAACTGAAGCGCCGGTATCCACAATGAGTGGAGGAGAACCATTTATACTCTCGGTGTTGAAGACATGAAACAAACAACGGAGCACGTCCTCCTTGGTAATGGTCTTAACTGACCGATGCAAATTGATGGAGACGCGTGGTTTGACTGGGAGACCCACACCAAAAACATGTGCAATAGCACTGGGATCAAACGTTGACAACCAATCAGAACTGGGTCTGACGGAGAGACAGTAGGAGGTGGGTCTGGAGGAACACGAGGTGGGATAGGTGGTGGAGGTGCACGTGGACGAGAAGCTCGCACCTGTTGACGAAGGAAGCACCGCCTTGCACGCCATGGAGGTTGGATTGCATCACTCCAACTAGAAGCTGATCCATACGAGGAGGTGGAAGAGATGGTGTCACAAACTGCCATCGAATCATACCACCATTGCATGACATCGTACGGAGTAGATGACCAGTCAAGAGGTAAGATGTCGTCAGGGAGAGCGGATTGCGGAGTGCATGCATGAGGAACCGACGAAGGAGACACAGCTGACACGAAGCATGTGGATGGAGAAACTGGAGGTGGAGATGGATTCGAAGGAGGTGCCTCTGGGACATCCAAAGTAATATCCACACCTGACACAAGAGACGGAAGGAGAGAAAGTGTATCAAACCACTCCTCAAACTGTTGACTACCTGTCGCAACCTGGTCGAAAAGATATGCAAAACTCTGCTGACTGAGACCCAAAGCAAATGATGAAACTGGTGAGATGCTATGGGAGGAATGATCTTGAATGAAAGGTAGAAGCCATGGCTCAAGACCACGGCGGGTGACGGATAATGAAACCTCAATGACTGGTTGAACAACGAAGGTATTAATTGGATCAGGGTGGGGTGGCGAAAGAGCTATATCCATCAGGCCACGAACCAGTGGAAGACATAATGTTGCCAAGATGAAAGTCAAAGGGAGGTGACAAGAGGAATGAACCATGAGCCCACGACGACGAGATCGGCGAGAGCATGGTGCAAACCAACGCCCATGATAACCAAAGGGCACTATAGAAGGACTGTCCCTCCAACGAGGAGGAGGCGACAGAAATAAACCAATGAACCACTGGTTGCCACGCCGACAGTAGCGGAGAGCACGACGCCACCATGATTCGAAGACCCCACACAACTGGTGAATTGAATGCAGCAAACGGCGACGAAACGAATCGAACTGTTGAACACCGAAGAAGAATATGCTGGAAGAAGCATAAAATAAAGAAGGTAACGCAAGACTGAAACCCAAAAGAAATGAAAAATTGGAGGTACTACCGCCAAAAGAAAGCCATAGAAAGACAGGATCTGGCCATGGCGGAGGTAAAGGAAGGAACACGAATCCAAAGACAAGAATGAAGCTCAAAGTGACGAAGTAAAATGGTAGAATGTTGTTGACAGAAAGAATTGATTGAACGAAGGTAAGAATGAAGATAGAGAAGATTATGAATTGGAAGTTTTGAAGGTCGAAGCGATCGTGAGTACCAACGGGCCCACCGCTCACTCTTTTAGCGAGTTGAGGGCCCCTGCGATATCCGCAATAAATCCACTGTATGCTGCACCATCGTCAGAACCGTCAGAAGAATCAGATTCGGACGACGCCTCCTCAGCGACGAGAAGTTGTTGAAGGTCCTCGTCCACAATCATGTTTGCATACTTCTGAAATTTTGACTTGTATTTCGCAGCCTTTGCTGAATCCTTATTCGATTCGAACTTCATTCGAAGCTTATCAACCTTGGCACGGAGGGGACATTCTGCTGCAAGATGCCCACGTTTTCCACAGCACCGGCAATACTGACATTGAAGCCACTTCTCACGTGGTTCACGCTGAGGACGTCGACCGCCACCATTAGCCGGAATCACTTGACGTTCACCAACATTGGCCATAACATCAGACCCAACGTGATCACCCTCATCGCTTGACTTGACTAGAGCGAAAGTGCTTGGTTCCTTGTCCACGCCAGACCACAATTTCGCTGTCAAAAGCTCCAAGTAACGAAGCTCCAAGTCATCGAGGACATCGTCCACCCGTTCGATAATGGACAATCGACCAACAAGATGGCGGTGGGATTTGGAGGATTCCACGGCGCTGCGTGAGTGACAGAGTTGTACAAAATCTGGGCAGGAGGCACGTGCAAAGCCGACGAGAATAGCCTGCACAGAATTCGAAGGCATATCTCGTTCGCCTAAAGCGAGGCAAATGGCACGAATCCGAGCTGAAGCGACGGAGACATCCTCTCCCACAACACGTCGAATATCGAACTCCGTGATATAAGATTTCATGGCCAAGTGCACCTCATAGGTGGTGACGACCATCTTGGACACTGTAATCTTGAACAGTGTGCAAGCCCCACGGTGTTCTTCAGGTAACTTGTTGTAGATTTGCTGCACCTGAGTATGCAACGTTGCTTCAGTCGACTTCTCTAAAATCTCCACGCAATAGTTGTCACTTTCGAGGTCACGATCGCTGGCGTTGAGCTTGAGGAAACTTTGCCACTGTTGAACGGTTTTCAAATCGAAGTCGTTCCAGTTCGTGAGGAGATTAATATGGCCGGAGGCCATCATCAAACCCCCGGGATTGAGAATATCAAAAGAGTCTGGAATCAAAAACAAAGACTGCATGTCGTATTTAATGCAGCGCTTCCGAAATTCTTGCAACGACTGTTGCCACAAATGAATCTCCTCTGCGAGATCCTGGTCATTGCTCTTGGAATTCAAAATCTTCTCGATATTTGGGTTTCTCAACTTGACAGAAAGTTTCTCACAGATCAAGTTTCTTGTTTTAATACGATCCGCATTTGACTGACCTCGGTCGTCCTTGCGAATTACAACAGCCGCTTGATCAATCCCGATAGGACTGCGTCTTGCAGAACGAATATGGAGTCCGGTAGGACCCCGAAGCTTAGCGTCGGCCAAAGGATCATGACGAGCTGTGGATTGGCGATAGCGAGGGGGAGGCCCAGCATGACGACCACCAAAGAAGCCACCACCGAGACCACCACCACCATAATTATTACCACCATATTGACTGCTGAAAGAAGATCCACTATCATCCTGATTCGAAGGCTCATGGTCGACGAAGCTTGGAACAGGTGCCGAAGAATGTTGCTGATTTGACCGGCGATGAGAGCCATCACCCCCATTGTGCATAGGTGGGTCAGGCGTCCGGCGAGGGGGGCGTGAATTATGTTGTTTCTGCTGCTTCGACTGTTTGCCCCCCTTCTTTGAATTATTATTCTTGCTATTATTCTGGCTTGAAGAACCCTTCTGCTGCTTGTTCTTATGACTATGCTGGCTCCCCTGTCGACTCCCATTTTGGCTCGACGATTGTTGACGCTGAGAGGTCCCAGATCCTTGACCCCCCCCGGACGCAGACTGCGTATCAGATTGGCGGGGAGTGGATCTATCACTCTGATTGCGGCTAGGAGACATGGGAACTTCGGACACACGATGAGGACGCCCAGACATTGAAAGCAGCGCCAGAGACGCAAATGGGATTGATGAAAAGAAGGAAAATACGGCCTGACTTGACTAACGGGCACACCAGGCTCCCGACAAATGAAATTGGCTCGACTTGACTGACGGGCGAAGATCGAGCTCCCGACTGCCGTCTGACGACGAGAAAGATTGCTCCACAGAGAACAACGAGACACCCTAAGCGTGAAGGGCGCTCATAACCTTTAGCGGCACTAGACTCGAGGACAGTTGGCTGAAGTA
Source organism: Thalassiosira livingstoniorum (assembly GCA_036939595.1). NCBI lineage: Eukaryota > Bacillariophyta > Thalassiosirophyceae > Thalassiosirales > Thalassiosiraceae > Thalassiosira > Thalassiosira livingstoniorum. The sequence continues at coordinate 23 of JALLOT010000076.1, read as the reverse complement.
AGAGGCAGAGCTTTTACTGCTCT
>JALLOT010000075.1:0-29029 GCA_036939595.1 Thalassiosira livingstoniorum | reverse complement strand
CATGCTACTTGTACCAGTAGAAAGCTTACAAAAATACCTTTCAGGTTATCCAATACAAATATTTTTGAAAATTTAAAACTTTCGTCCAATTACTGTTGGTTTTGTTTTCCCAAGCCTTATATATACTCCCAATAGTTACCATACAATTCTTCTACTAAACTAGAATATGAAGACTTCCGTCCCTTCTTTCCAGAGAGTCGTCAGACATACACTTTCTGTCGTTGAAGTTGAAGTAACGGAGGCACGTTGAATGAAGACTGTTGAACCTGGTTGAAAGCACCTTTCCGAGCTCCGAAGTTCCGACACAACAATCCTAAACCCTTACTTACACGTGGAGTTTTTCCCAATCAGCCAGTTTGTAACAAAATGGGTTAAATAATTCTTAAGTATTGGCAATATGTTCTACGTGACGCGTAACATTTTGTATCTCGAAATTTACAGAAGGTAATAGATTTTTGAGAAGTATCTGGAAGTATCTCATGTTTCCTAATGCTACTACGACGAAATATTTCTCAAAACGCATTACAGAAACTCCTCATCAGAGAAAGACTTCTTGATTGCCAGCTCGTCCAATGAAAAAGTTTAACAAGGACGGTCAACTTTCATCGACTTCACCTCATGCAAGCTTTTTGGGACTGTCTGTTTTTATTTGCTTCGCGGTCAATTCAAGAGGATCTTGTTTGAAAGGAAAGCCCATGGAGATTCACTTGGTACAAAAATTCCTGTAGAAATAACCAAACTTTCCTGATTTTTGAAAAATCGAGTTTTAGGAATTTGGTCTTAAAAAAAAATGCTCTAGATGGAGAATTAAATTCTGCATCTAGAGCATTTTTTTGTAACAAAACTCCTAAAACTCGATTAAAAAAAATCAGGAAAGTTCTACCTATTTTATGCTATTTTCCGCTTAGCTTCATGGTCAGATAGTTTTTTATGATCAGCGCTCGGTATGTGCCAGAGCATATTTAGGTTTGAAGCAAACTCTCTAAATAATCTGAATATCTATCTGCTGCTTCCTAAAAGAAAAGAAAAGATGGCCCATCAAATGGCAGGAAATAGGCATCGAATTTGGCTTGGTATCATGGTATTCATGATGGTATGGTAATGTTTGGTACTTACTTACATGGTACTATACAGTGATTCAATTCTCTCTTTATGTTTTTCGACTGTTTTTCAATCTCTCTTTCAACCCCTCAATTATTACAATTACAATATTATTAGGGGATGGATCTGGCAAAATCCAAAAATTTTAAACTCAAAATTATTGACTTAAAATCAGCACACATTTTCCAATGGAAAAGAATGAAAGATGCTGAAATTTTCATAAAAAAAATCAAACTGTTACTGTGGAATAAGCCATCAAAATTTTACTAGCAAATGGCCCTAGATAAATTTATGCTAGTATTATTTACTACAATGCTTATATTCCTGTCTGTATATTTGTACATTCAAGGCCTCTGATTGAATGCAATAAACCAGCAATATCTCTATATCAATTGGTTCATGTGGCCAGTTGTATTTTGAAATTTTTTGTGTCACAATATTTGAGGCAGCTGTGTTGATAATTTTTATGTAGGGAAAGAAAAAGGGGTAGCTGAGACTATTTATCAAATACAAAAGTTTTATCAAGCACAGATGCATTCAAACACAAAATAATGAAAAGGCAATGGGGATATTGGGTAAGTACTTGGCTATTTAACAACTAAAACCACTACAAATAATTAGATCATCATTTTTGCAAGGAAAATCAATTACTACATGCTGTGCCTTGATCAATTATAAATAGTATCTATTAATTAATTTTTCATTTATTCTGATTCAATTTTTGTTGATTATTGCCTTTTGCAGTGTCATAGTAATCTGCTTCTATCCACACCACACTGGTAACTGTTGTTAGAATTTTTACAATCTGTGCTGTTCAATTCACTACACACTACTCCTGGGTCACAGAAACATTGCAATCCCAAATGTTTGTTGATTGTGGTGTAGCACATGTATTCCTCATTTATTTTTTCCATTGCATTGATTGGTGAGTGAGAATGAAGCTCGATAAAACAATAGAGCTTTTATGATGTCTTTACTGGGGTCAACAATTTATGTTACTTTGTCATTGTTGCTTCTACTATCAGTTTTAAAGATGACAATTCCCATCACCCCTGGCAATATCAATCAAAGCAGGCAATCCCAAATGAGTTGGATTGACTAGAATATCATGGCCCTCCTTTGATGCTTCAGCAGCTGTGATGGAGGAGAAAGAGTCAGCTGAGGACATCAAATCATGTTCTGAAATTCCTTGTTCTTGTCATCATCTCTGTTACTGATTGTTAGTCTCGTTTCTAACTCATTCTTGTTATTGTTGGGTTGTTTGCATTAGAATACTGAGACAAAGGGACAAGGAAAGAATGGAGGGAGCAAGAAGATGGTGAAAGTTGTGAGAATTAGGAGGAGACCAACTGCTGAAACCAGAACCAACAACAGATCCATCTTGAATCAATCAAATATATTTGACAGTTTTGATCAATGTAGGTTAATAATGGTGAGAAAGATGGGCTGAGGGGTGGGTAATAATAAGCAGATGTTTTGCAACCACAAAAGCAATTGCCTCAACAATGTTGAAAGCAGTGGTATCATTGAGGTTGACATGGCAGGAAAAATGTGAAAAATGGATTTTCTCCACACAGCTGCCACACAAAAACAATCCAAGATAGGGCCACATGAATACTACTGCTGTGGTGACAGGTATTGTTTTATTGGCAGTGATGGGACTTTCAATACTACACAAATTACAATAAGGCTAAAGTACCGTTTCTGTACTTTTTGGCAGTTTTCGCATATTGTCTTGTCACCGTGTCACCATCACCACTTATTGGTTGGAAGGATAACTGAAAAAGACAAAAAGATTTTTCAGCCATTTGGAGCTGGCAAAAACACTAGATTTTTTTGCCAGATCCTCCATAACAATATATGAGTATCTACTTTTTTAGCTCTATTCTGTCTGGAAGAATCTGGTTGTATGTGAGGCCCACAATTATTTTTCTTAATTTTATCAAAAAATGGATCTAATAACTCATCAATGTAATAGATAAAATAGTAACACAGAGAGGTAACAGGTTCAATAGCTGATACTGATAATGTGTGATTCTGAACATGATACAAATGAAAGGTGAAAGGAGGACAAGGTCCCAGCCAGCATCTAAGGCAGATTGTAGATACGTTCATTGTGGAGCTGCTTAAATGTCTGGTATCCAGGTGGGATACGTGCAGCAAAAAACACCAGATGTTCTTCCATCCTCTCTGCTCACCCTCTGTTGTTGTCTATATTCTCTGTTGCTCTCAATCACATTGCTTGCAACCCAACAGCCCGGAGGGGACATTGGAAATAGATCAACAGATGCTGCTGGGGAATAGGATTGAAGAACATCAAAGCAATGTTATTGTTGTTGTCTTTCATTGCTGTTGTCAATGCAGCTAGGAGGAGGGGTGGTACTCAAATCTTACCTCTTTTTGGATTTCTCTTTTTGATTGAAAACAAAGAGGATGAAGGGCATCATATTATTTCAAATGGGTGGTGAAAATGACAAAGTTAAGGTCACTATCATGTCTCAAGAAGTCAACATGATAAAATAACCATGAAAAATGAACTTATTTTCAATCTCCATTAAATGCAATGGAGAAATTTAAGTAAAGTATTGAAAATTCCACACCTCAATCAACTAACATTTGGGAGGTTGTTATATTTTCAGCTCTTTGGAAAGCTGCACCATCACTCAATTTGAAATAAATTCAAAAAGCCCAACAAGGCAGATTTCAGGTCAGTGTTGTTTAGGGAGAAACAAATAACTAGGAAAATGAAAAAAAGCAATAATCAACTAAGGTTAAATCAGAATAAAATCAGAATCAATCAAAAAAGAATATTGACTAAGACGTGGAAATAAAAATTCTACAGATAAATTTTATTACAATGGCATTAATTTCATTTGTGATATTTTATTTAGATAATTTAATAACCAAGTACTTACCCAACATTAAAACTTTCATGCTGAATTTTCATTTTGAATTGTTTGCATAATTTTTATATGTTAGAATAATCTTTTCCATCATTTGGGAATGAATTGGCATTTATATTTTAGAAGTACTTTGGATTGTGCTTAGCTTTGCTTGAACTTTTTATGACACAAATGATCACCCTAACTACCTCCTTTTTTCTCCCCCTACACCAAAATCACCAAAACAGCAGTCATAAGGGTTGTCAAACAAACTACTTTAAAAAACTAATTACCACATGATTCAATTGATTTGAAGTCATTGTGTATTGTTATCAGATGTTTATTCCATCCAATCAAAGGATTTACATGTTCAAATGCAGGCTCAACTACATGCAATTTACCTTGCAAATTCTATTAGCAAAGAAATATTTAGAGCAGTTCTCTGAAAAAAAGATGGCTTATATCTCAGATGTAAGTAAATATTTTTTCATGAAAATTGCTGGAACTTTCATTCTCCTCCATTGGAACATGAACACCTAATTTAAGTTAATAATGTTAGGTTTGGATTTTTTTATTTTTGCCAGATCCCCCCTACTGTCCTCGTTGTTGATTGCAATCATTATTGTACTTCGATGGACAAGAATCCCTCAACAGAGTAGTTACCATTGGAACATTCAATGGTGTGTTTGCCAATTATTGTGACATTGAAGTCAATGGTATCTTTGTCATTGGTGATGGCATCAACATTGGCAGTAGTGTGTTGGTGTCTTTCTTGTTGGTGTCATTGCTGCCAGCGATGGCGTCGATGTCAACAATAAAATTGTTGGTGATAAAGACTGCCATAAAACTTGTTTTTGAAAGTGGACGATACATTGGACAATCCAGATTGGGACAATACAGCTTAATCGTCCCTAGTATGCAAGTACCATACTGCGACTTTACTACGAGACCTTGCTACGAGTACTACTACATACTACTCGTACTTCTTATTGTACAACAAGCTAAGTTCAATACTGTCGTAATTAGGTTCCATAAGGTTCCATAATTAGGTACCATACACTTACTAGAGGTACTCCTAATTATTTTTTACACAACCTCGCTCTGGAGATAGAGCGAGAACAGTGAATCATTGGCAAATACAGATGGCATTTGATCCATCAGATGGCCAACTTCAGCGACCTTCTGTCGACCTTCTGTCGCAATCAAGGCAACTCTTTCTGATCCCTTCTTTTCAGTTTTTCAGCCTTCTGCAACAGCATGAAGAATGAAGAGCAGAATGCCATTCAATAGCATTCAATGACGATTCTGTGTTCTGTGACGATGCCCGCATTTTTCAACACACACTTATTACCTACTTACCATAACCGTTACACAATCAACCATTGATAAAAAGATTAGTATGGTACCCTTATGGTACCATAGTACCATACTATTCCTACCTAGTATTGTAGTACTCCTAAAACACAAGGACATCAATGGACAACTGGTAGGTGGCAATCTTCGGCAATCTGCTGGCCACCTGCTGCAAAAATGACAATTACAACCACTCTCTACAATAAGTGTAAGTAGAGAAGAGGAGTATTGGGGTATTGACAATTGACACACCGCAAGCTAGAATATTGTGCAAGATTGACGGAAGCAGATAGATTTCCTCTCCAATGATTCAGAAAAAATAAATGATCAGCCACCCAGGAGATTCACAGCAGCGCCATCTGAACATCATCATCTTTACAATTAGTTCTCATTTTTACAATACTGCGAACTACTCTGTGTGTAATTGTACCTAACCTAGACACAAGACTAGACTGCATGAATGAGACTCCAAGATTCCACTGTCCAAGCTCTAAATCATGGCAGCAAAAGAGAACAGAAGATGGCAATGCTACTTAGAACCTCTTGCAACAGAAGGCAGCCTACGCTACTAAGGCAGCGCACAAAAATCAATTCAATCAGATAATCGGCAAAAATTAAATTCATTCCTTCATAAAATCACCTATTGAAAAATCGAACTCTAGTAGTTCTTTTCCTTTTCCTTTTCACCACCCATGTAAGTTTATTCCTTTCCTTCTCCTTAGCTCCTAGTCATTGTTTTTTTTTCACGGCAGCGCTCTTTCCTACATGCTCAAAGAGTTGTTGAACTTCGTTTCTATTTCCGATANGCTATTTAAAAAACGTCTGTCCTTCGCAGATACAAGTTAAAATAAAGATTTTAAGTGTACGTACAATTATACAAGTACCATCACATATTTTATTATTATTACTTAAAATACCGAATTCAAGCCTGTGACATGCGGGTTTGGACATTTACATTGACATAATATTTTTTTAGAGGGGCAAAACGTTGGATATAATACCAGTTCTTCCTAGAAATAAATAAAAATCTGGTAATACCTCAAATATAGTGATAATACCTCTATATAATTATTAACTTGTACTTATGTCTGGCGATCTCTGGCGACTGGCGATGCCCATTCGACAAATATTAGTATTGGGAACCTCCAATAAGGAAGCCCCCAATTTTATCATTGGTCAAATGGGCATCATTGGAGCAGCATTGGAGCGTCACGAAGCGTCACGACATCAGGACATTGGACAACTGGCAGCAATCTGCTGCCTGCTGCAGCAATGACATTTACAATCTCTCTACGGGAGTCAGTATGGTACAATATATTGTAGAGGTATCTAGAAGCGATTTTCTCCATTTGAATGATTCAGATAGAAAATAACGGATCATCAGCCTCCTTCATTCATTCATTCGCAGCGCCATCTGACTCAGCAGACCAATCTGTCCAATCACATCATCTTCACAATCTTTCACAATTAGTTCTCATTTTTTCTGCAGTAATAAGTAGGTGATACTTTGTGTGTAATTGTACCAGATTGTACCTAACATCTGTAGATACAAGATTGCATGAGACTGCAAGACTCCATTCTCCAAGCTTTGAGCCATGGCAATGCTACTCAGAACTCGGAACCTCTTACAACAAAAGGCACAGAAAAGGCACCATGTGCATGAGAACAACAAACAGACAACAAAAATTCATTTGATCAAAGAATTGGCAAAACATAAAGTCATTTCTTCATAAAATCACACATTAAAAAGTCGAACTAGTTCTTTTTCACCCTTCATGTAAGTTCATTCCTTCCTTTGTGATGTGTTCGTTTTTTGCTGCTTTTTTCATGGCAGTGCTCTTTCCTACATGCTCAAAGAATTTTTGAACTTCAATTTCTATTTCTAATAGAAGCTAGCTAGCAAGTCACAGTTCCAAGTTCCAAGTTTCAAACATGCCCGTGTACGTCCAAGACGGAAATCCAATCTCGATGAATCATTCCAGGGGTCTCATCCGACGATCGTTGTCTCTCGAAGATGACAAGAATGTCGGCATTCCTAGCAGCATTCCTAGCATGGACGGTCATCGCAAACGCCTCAAGGAAAATTTGATGGCGAGTCAGCGTTCGTCTTCGTATGTGGCTCCTGCGGCACCTGCTTCGTTTGTGAGTCATTCGAATATGAGCCAATTCCACGGGAATGTTGCGAATTCCGCGAATGGAATCACGGGGCTTCCCTACGGACCTCCTTCAATGGCGCCTGTTCCCAGCCGCTCCAGCTGCTCCAGCCGGGCGTTGATTCCCTCCGCATCCCCCACAATCTCCATCCAGATGCATCCCCTGCAAGACAACTTCATCAATGAAACAATGAAGCGGCTTCGACAGGTCGAGATGGATCGGGTGACGAATGCCAAGCGGAGGAAAGTGGTGCTTTGGAATGGCGACAATTCTGCCGCTGTTCCTTCTTTGGCGTCTGCAAATGATGCAAATATTGCAAATAATGCAAATGGTGCAAACAATTCAAATGCTGAAATTATGAAACTAGCCCCTTTTGCAAATGCCGAAAATGTGAAACCTGCACTTTCACAAACTATCAAGGAACAAGGCAGCAATGCTAATAATGCTAATCATGCATCCCTCAAAAAGGGCAGCTTTCGCAGCTTTCTTCGATCGGCAGACGAACGAAAGCCCATTCCAATATTGGAAGAAATGAGTCGTCACTCCGACGTGCCTCAGATTGTGGCCACTTCGGGTGGTTTGATTACCTACCGTGAGTGATTCATTTTTTTGTATGGAATTTGTATTGAATTTGGTTTATGTTCATTTTGATTGGGTCATCGTCTTTCCTTTTTGTTTAGAGTTTCCCTCAGTTTTTGAGTTTGTCTGAGTTTATCTCATTTCGCTGTGCTCTCCGTGTTTCATTTTGCACACAGGAAACGAACCATTTTCCAACATCACTCAGCCGATCATTCCATTGTCCTCGTCGCCGTCCGAAGCGAACCCGAATTCACCTCCGAGCAGCAATGCCGGCAATAGAAGCAACGTGAGCAATGGTAGCAGCAACAGTCATCCTGGAGCCCGCAAACAACGACGAGCACCAAGACCACTCACCATATTCGAACTCATCGATCCTCATTCTCTCCCTAATTTGTATGGCATGTTGGCATTGGCTCTTCACGATGTGGGGATTGTCGAGGTCGAAGGACACGATTCACGGGAGAAGAGTGTGAAAAGTGAGAAGAGTGAGAGGCGGAAGGAAGAGGACCGTGCAGCTTCGTCCAGCTCGTCCAATTCGTCTGTGAGTGCATCGAGCACTGTATCGAGCAGTGCTCCCTCGGGTGACGATGTGCCGTCTGGTACGAATACCGATTCCAATGGTGCAAGATCCATCTCCAACGCCAAGTCATCACATTTGGCAATTACTCTCCCTTGCAAGTCGTTCGAACGCCATTTGACAGAGAGTCGTTATAATATTACAGTAAGTGAACTCATTTGTTGCCGAACAAATGGTCCATTGTCGTGCGTTCATTCCTGATAAGAATCTTATGCACTTATCCTTCTTCGCTCCTCTTTTTCAATCGAAATGTGCATAGATTATCTTTTTGAATGATCCAGACTTGGCACCCATCAAACGATGCTTCCTCGGAATATTCACTCCATTCTCAACTCCTGCTGTCGTTCAGAATGACGAGTGCATGAAAGAGAACCAACGAAATCACATGGAGGGAAATGAAAAGAGACCGGCGATGCCTGTTGGGAAGATCTTTCGGGCAGAGGATGAACGCTTGTGTCAATTTTTACTGGGTTCGTCCCATTCATGCCAAATTTCTCCTTCGGTTGCTGTGGAGCAGTCATGATTTGTCATGAGAATATTATGATTTGGATTGCCAGCTCGGTGGCAGCAGAAACAATGAGATGCATCCCGTCTTTGTGGTCATTCATTTTTCAATCCAAATTGGATTCTGTACGGGGCCCTTTTCTGTTGCTTCAATAGGAACACACAAAAGTGCTTTCTTCCTGAGCATCAATCTTCTGAAATGCTGTATTTCCTTAGAGTGATATCATCTTGTCGGATGGTCGAATGGTGGTATGAATTCTGAGGTTGCATTGATTGAGTTGTTACATTAAATAATAATATTGTAGACTTTGTTTCTTCGAACATTTTTCTGCTTTTTACCCACTTTTTGCTTTACTTTTATTGCTATGAAAAAACAGAGGCCAAGTATTTTTATTCAAATTGGATTTTGCACTTATTTCTTTTCTCATTCCAATTTTTTTGGATTGGTATGATCATGTGGGATAGATTAATGGAGGTATGATTGATGAGGTCAAATGGATTGATTTGTTACATTATTATAATTATATTGTAGATTTTGTTTCTTTGAACATTCTGCTTTTTCCTTGTGACTCTCTAGTAATGATATCAAAAATATCTGTCCGCCAGAATGAAATCAAATAAGCTGCAGAATGATGGCAGGCAGTGAAAATGCAAAGAGTTAAGGTACAGCCGGGGCTTTCGTTCTTGGAAAAGGCTTTTCCTCCAATGCATTCATGGTCTTTTTAATTCAATTCTAAGTATTTGTCAGTGAAGTCACGATGGTGCACCCAATTACATTTCGTTGATTAATTTCAACTCACTTTTTAATGGAATACTTCATGAAAACCATTCCCATTTTCAAAAACTTCATTTTTTGCCATCTTTCACTATTGCTGTCAAAAAATCTGCCTGCCTGAATTCCTGAATTCTAATATTGAACCAAATGATTTTATTGGAAATTCAACTTACTACAAACAACAATGGCCCTGAAAAACTCAAGTTCGCATAAGAATAGTGAGGTGCTGCTAGCTTATACTGTTCAAAAGAAAAAATAACAGTTCTATTGATATTTTATTTGATATGTGAATTTCATTTGTGTGAAGGTCCTTTGGCACACCATTTTTCACAAGAAAAATTGTGGGAAGTGAGATATTAGCACATAGCAAAGGGAAAGAAAAATATCAAATAAACACCATGATTTTCTTTTACTTGTCTTCACTACCTGTTTGCAATATACAGTCATTGCTTAGTCTTTTTCAATCATATTTATTTTTTCTTCTTTTTCAATGTTGGTTTGTTTGTTTTTCCTCATCAATGTAACTGACTCCTCCTGGTCCACATTTTCAGATTTCAAGTAGTACTGAAAGGAATGTTAGTGATGAATTTTTGTTTATCAAGTAAAGCAAGCAATATGGGTATCTGCACTGCTCAAGAGCTAGTCACCAATGATGAAACTTTGCTCATTTTTGCCACTGCAGATGTTATCAAAGGATGGAAATTTTGCATTGGAATCAAACGTGATAAAATCATTTTCTTATGAATTTGGGCTTGTGTGAGACCCAAGCAGCAAAAGGGAGAGTAGTGTTTGACTGCGGATGAGCTCAATAAACATTTTCTAGTTAGTCTTATAAAACTTATCGCAAGCTGATATGATTTTCATCTTGCTTGATTTTTTACTTTTTATTTTTTATTTTTGATTCCTCAATCATGATGAATCTCCCAAACACCAATACTATTGCCTTACGGTAAGGCAAATTAGATCCTTGCTTTCATGTGAGTATCATCCTTTATTTTAATAGATGTCAATTAAATAGAAACTTAATCTAATTCAACCTCAATTTCAATTTACCTTGACACATCAGTGAGGTAGCTTTTACCTTTATGGAAAGGACTCTATTAGCCATTTTAAAATTCTTCTTTATATTTTTTTATCTATTTTGCTTTTTGTTATTATGCTTTGTCTTTATTGACTACAAAATATATTTGATAACATCAAATTTATATTGAAGGTTGCAGGAGGAAATGGTTATTGATGATTACAGACCATGGAGTTTATTTTTTACATTATGATTGCATCACCTCTATCTTTAAAGAGTAAATACTACACCATGTCATTTGTGGTCTTTGTTTTTCAAGTCAGGTTTGAAGGCTTTTTGTTGCTCCCAAAAGAAAAGGAAGTAATAATCTGTGATCAAAAGCTCTGAAATCAGTAAAAGAATTCCTTTGGTTTTACAATAAGGATAACTGAGACTGATATGAGATCCAAATTGACTATGCCTCTCATTTACAAAGAGTGTCATTTTTGCAGTGAAAAAGCAAAAGATTTATTCAATATGAAAACAAAGTGTATCGGTCTATAGTTTTAAAGTATTTTATTTTAATTGATGGTTTTCTTTCAAGTGAAAAAACATCAAATCAATTCCATCTTTTTAAAAAATCTTATCAAATCATTAAAACACCTCTTGTTGACATTTTTCTCCTTTTGTTAGTTTTTGTTGTGTGTGGGCTATTAAATTTTAGTAGTTTATGGTCAATATTGTGCTCATTTCTTTATTGTTGGGCCTCTATATCTATATAGATGGTATTTTTGCGTGGTAGTGGTTGATGAGGTGTACAATGGCAATTGTTTCACTTTAACACTAGGTGTGTGCATCAAAAAGTAACAAGCAATTATCTTTTATTTTAGAGTTCTTCAGTTTCCTGCTCTGCAATGACAATGATTTCATGCTGCATTTGATACAATGTAGATTAGAAATCATAACCATTAATGCCATATTCAGATGATATATATATTTATTATGATTGATAGAAAAGTTCAATACTTTTCTCTTTTGTGCCAACTTTCATTTACTTGCCAATTATTTAGTTAAATTGTGATACTCTTATGAATGTGCTGTCATTGTGTCATACTTGCAGCACAACATTCTTTTTTCTCCATGATAATTATCTACTAGTCTTTGCTGCACTTCAGAAAGCATCTTTAGCCAATATCATCTTATTCTATTTTTAGATCAAATTTTGCAAAAAAACAGTTCAAAAAACATTTAAACAGGAATAATGTGAGTAAGTAATATTTTTTGTCTCACTAAAGCTACTTGTAACTGTCATTGTTCTTATCATTATTGTTCAAGAATGTGAGCAAAACAACATCACAGGTATGTTTGCATAAGATGTCTCATAGTATTTTGTGATGAAATTATTTTCAATTGTGAAATTTTTTATATTGGAAATTAATTTTAACTGTGAAAATGTGTATACTGGTTCCACACTGTCAACCAATATGTTTACCCGAGTTATTCCTTGAGGAATAACCTGGGAAGGACTTCTTCCACTTAAGAATCAATGAGGTAGTGAACAATGACAACAACATTTTTTGACTTCTCAGCTTTCATTAATTTGATAGGTTTAGGCTGAAGAGTTAAGAATAATACACTATTGTCTCTCTCTATCAATATTTGGGGCTGTTGAGGTTTTACAGTTGATTTCATAAAAGAGAGTCACTGTGATAGCATTTGTAAACATTAAAGTTTTGTTACTTTTGATTGGCATTGTTTAATACACTTCCTATGGTTGGTTTTTAAAATACTAGTATTTGCTTGGACATGCACTCTTTTCCTACTCTATTCAAAGCATGATTGTTATAATGTTCATTGATATGTGTTGTTTGTTCCATAGAAGAATAAAATAAATCTTAACAAAATAAATCTTTGTTGATGTTTAGTTGTTTGTTCATGGATGGATTGTTTGTTACACCTTGATTTAGTAGGGGTGATGTCTACCCCACAATAAAATGGTTCCACCTGTGACTGAGATTGTTTTTACTGGTGGTGGTTTTACATTTAGATTTAAGCAGAATGTGGTGTTAATTTAGTTATAGAACTACATATACCCTGGTATATTGTGCAAATATTGCATGAAATGGCTTATGATACTGTATCCCATCCTCTTCATCATCTTTTAGCATCAAACACATAGAAGCATCTCCTCTTGATCTGATGGATCACATTGGTACACTGGAAAGAATTTTGATAAGTTGAATTCTCACAATGATGCTTTCAGTGAGAAGAAGATGGGAGATAAGAAGGTATCCAGCAACAATGAGGGCATTATTTGAAAAAAAAAAAAAAAAAAATATTCTTTTCTAAGAGACAACAACAATGATAACATTAGAATCTTTGGTTAATGGACCGTTGCAAAAGATATAACAGAATCAGAAAGTAATTGAACATAATAAAGAATTAATTTAAGATAGTCACAGCAACCATTTTATTATTCTTTGCACTATTCTCTCTATGAATATCATCCTGTGAACTTTGTGATTCTGAGATTGCATTGTTAGCATTCACCTCTCCTTGTTGCTCTCCATCACCATCACCATTCTAATTATTACGGCTCCATGTACCCAATGTACCATGAAGAGGCAGTTTGCTTTTTTGAATAGTGGATAAAGTGTGAGCATGTTAATAATGCTCAACATTGGAAGAATTAAATGATGATGGAGTTTGTTTAACTGGATGAATGAACAAAAGCATTATTTTCTAAAAATAAATTCTAAATTGAAATAATCAATACAGCATGCTTTCAAGTACTTTTCTATCTTCATTGGCAAAAAATCGCTGTTATCATACGCCTAATAAAATAGGTAGTAATTCATCACCTCCATGCAAGCAAATAGCTAAAATTTTAGTATTTTTTGAAAAATGACATGCCAGATCTTGATCTCTATCTGTTCCACATCAAGACATTATCTTTTATACTGCCACATCAATCTGCTCTTTGTGAAATGTTTGATCATGTAGCTGTTCCACAATATTGTCAATTGTTTCTGCTGGTGTCTCGTGAAAGTTATATATCACCAAAATCATCAATGCTTGTTGTAATATAAGTTACATGGTTTTGAAGTGGTGGTGATAACAAAATTAAGTGTTTGGAAACTTTTAATAATATGCTGGTAGTAGCATTTGTAGCAGTAGGTATTGCAAGAACATTACAGACTTCAATTTCAAAACCAAAATAAAACATGCCACAGCTCCTCAATCATATTCTTACTCCATATAGAAAACAAAAAATGAATGCCAAAATTAAAACAGCAATGACACCAATGCCCACTGAGACAGCAACAGCTTCAAAAGCACCTGCATTGACCATGGTGAACCCATACAGAAAAAAGAATCACAATACAGAAATTCTATCTGTAATTCCATTTTTTAATTAAAAACAAATACAGTCCATAAATCTTGTGTATGTTCCAAGATGAGCATTATTTTTGGCATGATGAAAAGTGAAATGACAAAATATATTACTAAGAAAACAAACTGAAGTGTTTCAAAAAAAAATGAATACAAAAAAGAAAATGAAACTTTCAAAACAAAATATATCATGCAGGCTCCAAAACCTCTTCATCATACTAACCCTTCAACTGCATGTTTTCAACAGTCACCACAACATAATAGACAATTAAAACCAAGAGAGCATTATAAGTCTTTGTCAGTAACTGCTCTAAATAAAAATGGACCCATGTTGCCATTTAAGCATGCTCCTCACTTTAATTGCTTGTTTTGTTCACAAGAAAATCTCTTCTCCCTTTTCTAATCAGCACTCCCCCACTTGCCATTGACTTAGGTACTTTGCTTCAAATAATTCACAATTCCATAAATTACTTCCTATAACTGGATGATTATCACCTCCCCACCTCTTATTTCTTAACAGCAGCATTCTGATCATATTACTATAGTTTAAACAATGTAAAAATTTGATTTCTGTTGGGTATTGGCTAAAAATCAGTCTTTAGAAATGGGTTATACTTTACTAAAGAAAACACACAAAAATCAAAAATAAGCATCATAATTACCACTGTATGTAGATCCTCTTCTGTGTAAGGTACAATCCTGAACAAAGCCCAATCTTTTATCTACAAAGACTTTTCTACATTTTCATTGTAAATAATTTGGTTCCTTGTCTGTTCATAGAAAAGGACTGTTTGTGTCCATACAATAGGAGTTAAAGGGTTCCTTTTTCCTGCTTAAATCTCATTGTGTCTGCTGCCAAAAGATTGACAAAAATCTTCCCCTTTATACAAATTCTTCATGTAGAATCAAATCTTAAATTTCAATGAAAATCACCCTTTAATGTAAGGCAGATCTTGGAAATATCCATTTATGTAAGTTTTGAATTACATCCTTTGTGTTTCCATTCAATCACACATAAATCTCTTTCAAACAGTTTGTATTTAGATTACTTTTTGTCATCACAAAAATTAAGTCACCATCACAAAAATGAACTTCCCCCTGTTTAACAATGCTTGCTTGTGGACTGTTGGATCAATTTTGTACTTCTTCCATCCAAAAAAATAAAAGGACAGCCCAAAGTCAAAGAAGCATCAAAGTTGCTGGGATCTTTTTTACATTTGTCCAAATAGTAAGCTTTCAAGTATGGTCTCTCAGTAGGGGTCTACCTCAATGAAGACCCATAGCAATACTTTGAGAAAAAAATATCATCACATGGTATGTCATCTGGTCTCTTCCAAAATGGATGATAGAAGTGATACTCATGAATCCATGGTCCAGATTCTATGAGAACACTAATCTCAAAACTGTTGCTCTGTTACCAGATTTGTTTGTGGGTTGCTTTTGTGAATTTCTTTGGACAAATTTAACACCTGAGTTTTTCCAATTCTAAATGGGTGACATTTGACCCTTGTAACTTGATTATAGCAAAACTTTTGCTAATCAAAACACAACATGACATATGTCAATGTCAGCTCAGAATCAGAACCCTCATCACTCCTATTGTTATTGTAACTATTCCTTATTTTCAACCTTTGAAACTTTCAATCTCAAAGTTAGTGGTACCACTGGTATATTCATTTGTCTGCAAATGACATATGTTCCATTATCACCATCCACTGTCTCTACACCTCTCAAATGTAGTGAGATTTATTCAAGTTCACTGCCCATGACATTAAATAACAGACTGATCACTCCCAATAACTATGTTTAATGCCAGGTTCTATGTTATGCAGAACACAGTAACAGGTGTTAATATAAAACAACAACAACAATGTTGGGAACAGTGTACGATTGAACTTTGGCTTTTAGCTTTTCAAGAGGTATAAACAGTTTGTGTCATGTAGAATACCATATTATTACTTTTAGCATCAAAGCATAATTGGGTTTACATACTATGGTACACTTTTTGTTAAATTTGGACATACATTTTTATTCATACTATTGTACTGATTTGTACAATCAACACCAGGAATAATTATTAAATGCAAAAGATCTTTTACTCATCCCTAGTGTTGATTGTACAAAAAATGAAATACAGTGTTTACTGCAACTAGCTAATAATAGTTTTTGTCATCTCCACCAAATTTTATATTTGTAATTTGAGTTCAAACTCAATTACAAGTTTAATTGATAGCTTTAGGGATATCAAGCTTGCTAGTAATAAGCAGCAAGACAATATTTTATCCCTATTTACTGTCAAACTATCTGTTACTTATAAAATGATTCTATCAAGGTACCCTACATAGCAAAGATGATCAAGATATACTATGTACAATCAAACCACATAAAATTCAAGAAACAAATGGAGTCCTTCAATATTATTTGTTCATTTTGTAATAATCATGTATATAACTTGCTATCTATGTTTGTATTGAATCAGTCAGCAATAATAGAGTGTATTTTGATTTAACAATTCAGAAAAATAATGCAATACCATTATTCTTTTATCATGCCACCTTTTTATTGTTCTGGGTCAGTTTACTAAAATACATTTTGCACACAACTGCATTAATACAGTTTTCATGTCTATGACTTTTGACCTTAATTGTATGGTCCTCTCTGCCCAGCAATCTGCTCAGAACCCTGTCCTCTACCCTGATCTCAACCCTACCCTGCACCATGACATGAACCTCCTTCATTGATATTACCATGCTTGACAGGAACACAAACTCCAGTAGCTGAACAACCTACAAGAGATGCATATTCTTGATGCAGTATCCAGGGCAATTTAGGAAAGGTTACAACACATTGCCCATTGGATCCACTAAATGTACTATGAAATTTCTGTTTTATAATCTTGATGCAGTGTCCAGATGGATCAATTTATCTCCTCCTCAGTTTGTCAAGTTCCATTGTTTCTGGATTCATTGGAGCAATGTTGACAATGTCATGAATCATGTTCCCAGCATGTACCTGGCATTGCATTACATATGATTCCTTTGATCTTGATCCATTCCTTCATTGAGAATCCTTTCTCAATTCCAAACATCTGCTGGTGTGATTGAAAATGCATCCTCTACATCATATTGAAATGAGTTGATTTTTTCTCTCTCTCTCTCTCAAAAGGTCACTTGAAAAAGATACCCTCTTGTGAAAATTACTTTTCACCTTGACCTAAAAAATTTTTCCATCTGGGTTATGAGTTATGGGAGTAAAAGCAATGCTTAGACTTGAGGTCTGATAATATCTCTTAATACACTCAAATTTTCCTTGAGTTATATTTACAATAGCAGAATTTGTATAGTCACAAAGGTGTTCTCTACACAAGATTCTCTGTACTTCAACCAATCTTTACTCAAAATTCACATCATTGAGAAAAAAACCTGCTCATCAGGCTGCTGTTTTCATTGGGTCTAATAATATACATCTTGAAAATCCCATCAATGGCTTTAGCTTTACTGGAAGTTGTCATATACTTATTTTTAGAAGTGCTGCTATAAGATTTTGGTTTCAGATTGCAAAACCTGATACATTTTGCTGGTCCTAATTAATGGATAAAGTAAAAACAATAAGAGAGACTGAAAAAATGACAATGGCATCACTGTACACATTCTTCTTGCTGACAAACCCTGCTATTTGTGCTATTGGGGTGATGAGTAGAACCTTGATACTACCCATGTTTGCAATAGGTTGTGAGTTGAGACACCACAAGTCCATCACATGCAAATTGGAATTAATGCCACTCCTATTTTCTCCCTCTTTATTTTCAGTGATTTATGGTATATTTCACTGTTATAAATTATATTAGCACCATAATGACCACATAACCATCTTTGGTTTTCTTCTCCAAAACATCTATGAGTGGAACCACATTGTATTTCCCATTACCTAGCTCATCAGCCAAAGTAAGTTTGAAATTCTTCCAGTTCATTTCACAGAAACTTTCTCGTGATTCTAAGCTTAAGGAACTGAATTTCCTCCAGCTTGAGGACCCCCCAACCCCCCACTCCTCCTCAAAAACCTCCTCCTCTGTCACCTCCTTCATTAACTTCTCCTCCTCCTCCTCTACCACCTACTTCCACCACTCCTTTTCTTCCTCCCTCCTCCTCCTTATCCTCCTCATCCTCATCCTCCTTGACTAGACTACCTCCTCCATCACTTCTACCCTTGATGCTACCGTTGTTGTCATGGGGACTTTTGCCTCTGCCTCCACCACTTACATTGCAGTTGTTGTCATTATTTTTGGTCCTGATGTTGTTGTTGCTGCTGTTGTTACTTCCACTGTTTGTGCTCCTTTTGCTCCTGCTATTTTTTCTTATGTTCAATGCTTCTCTGTTTTGGGGGCATTATCATGATTGACACTAATACTACACCATTTCTAAATTGTGTGGCTTCCCAGTCACCATTTCCCCTCTGTGATTACAGAAATTTTAATTCAGGAGCACTCAAAGTGCTTTAATTTACCTCAATATTTCTTTTGGTTGTGTTTTCTCTGAGATGGATGATACTAGGAGGCATTCCACTAGGATGAATAACATTCTCAATAATATTATCAATTATCAAGGCTGTCTTAATTATCTTCCTGTGGTATTCACACAATTAAAACCAAATAAAAAAAGTGACATAAGTAGTATCATTACCATAAGTGATGACACTGACCTCTGATTCAGTGGTACTTCTTGGTGTCAGCTTCATAGAATTAATTTTTATGGGAACTGATAGTTACCTTTCTTTCTTTTCTTAATAGAAGGAGTATCTTCTCCATGACTTGCATTCTTTTGGTTGCATTTGAGTAAGTTGGTTACCTTCAAATACTGGCTTTGTTGTATGATGTAATATGCTTTGGTTGTATGAGAAGCTAAATTGGAATATGAGTCTCAACAATAATGGATAATTCGTATTTTTAATCTCTATTGTTTCTCTCAATAGAGATCAATGCACTCAAAGCAACTCAATAGAAGCAATACCTAGAGTATTCATACTATTAACATCCTTTACAATGGCTCTAAACTATTATTTCACACTTTTGATTTGATCCCATATTCTATGATTGGATATATGAAAGACTAGTAAACATTGACTATACATTATTTTTAGGTAAAAAATAGCTTTCAAAGAACAATACACACCCAGAGATCTTATATTCAAAGCACAGTTATTATGAAACTAACTTGTTTATATCTTTTTTATCAAAAACAATTATTAACTTTTGAATGAGTATAAATTGGAATAAAAATTAAATAAATGTTGGTTGTTTAATACATCTTTCTTTTATTTCAACCTTAAGGCATCAATAATCGTGATGTAAGTAGAATAAACCTAAGAATGATATTTTGATAGTTTTTTAGGTGGACATGTCCACAGAGCATGATAATAACACTTTAGAAGGCTTTCTGCTACATATTCATGGTATAAATAGAATATAGTAGTATGATTCCTTGTTCAAACCCAGATTATAGATATAGGCACCAGTAGTACATACCTTTAGAAAACAAGGAGGTTTTGGTATATTTAGGCATACATAATAAATGAGGTATTATTTTTGTATCACTTCTGAATGACTGTTACATTCTTGTAACATAAATGCCACTTGGTTTTGTCACCTGGAATATTGTAAGATTTATTATCTATAGAGTTTTGTACCATATGTGTATTACAGTTTCATGTAAGTATATGCATTTGTTTTTGATTGGTTCTTTTTTGTAGATAATGGAAAGAAACACCAAAAAATTTTGTGTAAAAGAACAATTGCTTTCATGAATACACATCCCATTTGAAAAGTACAATAATAATTATTATTATTGTTTGAATTATATTCTTTTTCTTGTGTTTTACTGGTGCTGGTGTGACCTGGTTTCATGTTTACAATTTATCCAGTCATTTGAAATTTTAATATAAAAATTAAATGATATGATGTAAAATACTTGGGCAATCATATCTTTCTTCCTTTCAAACATTTGCTGCTTGCTGCCTGGTGTTTTGATATTTTGCAGAATAAGGGGGAAATTTTATTGTGATTGTATTTTTGTCTCAAATCAATTTTGCTACAAGTACAAGAAGATAGAGATGGTGGCTTTCCCTTTTTCAATTTTATAACTTTAATTTTTGACTTTTGGCTCATCAATTCAAAATCCAAGACATTTGGAATCACACTAACTTTCAATGACAATCCCTTTATTTGCCTGGTTTTGCTCTTGTTCCCTTAAAAAGGAAATCAACATTTCATTAAGAAGCAATGGATTTTTAACTTCTCAAACATTGTGTTTGCTACTTCTGGTACATTTCAAGGCTACCCAAAGACACAATAACATGATGTGTATTCTTTCTGGTCAATAGCTTGATTGCCACTCTAGAGCCGCAATTACCCATTTATCCTTTGCCCTCACCAGGTCCATTTACCTTTACCCTGGGTAATTATCCGGTAATTACCTGGTAAATAAAATTTTACCTGGTAATTTCTGGGTAATTACCTAGCTCCAAAATCACATGGGTAAATGGTAAACAATGTAAATGAGGGCAAATGGACATAAACACCAAAATAAACATAAGTGCATTATTTTTATGAGATAACTTATTTTTTATCAAACAACAGTGTTTTTAAACTTGTTTGTACTCAGATTATTGGAATTTGTAGCATTAACGGAACCGGAGCTGAAGTACATCAATGGTTTTGGACGATTTGATATGTTTCCACAACATGGTAGATGGTAAATGATGAAGGTAAAAGTGTCATTTACCATGGTAAAATCAGGAAGGGTAAATTCTTGATGTACCTCTGGTAAAGGGTAATTACCATACCCCAGCCAACACTAGATTTATCTGGTAAATTACCCTTTACCAGGTAAATTACGGGGTAAATGCAGCTCTGGTGCCTATGTAATGGGATGTATTTTTGTGACCAGCATATTGGGACTGACAATGACAAGGTATGTTTATCTTCATTTTACAAAAATGGAAATGTCACATTCTCTGTGTGATTTTGGATCTAGTTTTTGGTTTGTTCTCAAACCAATGTCTGAAATCAAGGACTGGGGACCTTTGTGATTAAAGCATTTTTCATAGAATCATCCAAGCCATGGTGTGCCATTGTTTAACAAATTTCAATAGATTTCATTCACTGACAGGAGAATATTCAGTTGATTTGCTCTTAATATTTTGCTTGTGTTCTTATCTTTTACTATGCAGAGGTGAACATTTCACAGACACTGCTTTACAAAGTAGTTCTGTTCAAAATTTCATGCAATGAATTAGTAGTTGTCATTAACTTGCATAAATATTATTTGTGGTCTGTGTTTTATGCATCATGGGGGAACTTTTTATTGTTGCTTCAATTCTATTGATATGCTACTAACCTTACCAGTTAGGTCTTTATGGGTTGTTTTGTAAGTCTTTTCATTTTTTGTAGATATTTTGTAAGTTCTTTGTAAGAGTCTTTGTAACAGCTTATGTAAGAGTCTTTATAAACCTCACATTTTTAATTTTAAGACATGATTTTTAATGTCATCAATAATTGCAGTCCTATGCAATCTCAGACCTGCTTTTGTTTTTCATGAAACAAAAGTGCACACAATGAAATGATTTATTAGCTCTGGATCATGGTGTTTTACAAGAAGTATCATGAAAAATAATATTTTTGTCAGTATGTGGGATGTAACAGTAGCTGCTGCTATTTTAACAGAAACAGTGTCTATGATTTGCGGTATTACAATTGTTCACAGGCATGAATAATCTCGACTCACATTCTTCTCTACAAGAAAGACTCATGATGTTTTGATTTTCAGCTAAATTTTATGTGAACTTGGTTTTGTGTCCAAATCTAGTTGAATAATAGGTGTATACAAAATACCTATTACCAAATTAATTTTACTCATTGAATGATCTCTTTGTCTTTTTCTTCCTATCAAGTTGTCAAGTCATATTTGAAGGAAGCTTCTTAAAGTACTAACTTTTGCCCCAGAAGGTGATAGAAGACTTATGTCTCAAATAGCTTTCTAAATCTATGTAATATTTTTCTACTCCACACTGCTTCCCTATCAATTAATTTTCTTGCCCTTCTTTGAATGTACCTCATTTTAGGAGAAAGATCTTAGAAATACAAAATTTCTCTGTGATCCTCTCAGAGTAGAGACAACATTTACCATCAAATAGTTTTCTGCCAATGAAGAGCACTCATCTATTATTTTAATGCCATTCACCTATGATTGTGATTGTTAAGTATACAATCACAAGAAAAGTTCCAAAACAGTACTTAATTTCATCTCAATCCAAGCAATACTTGTTTGTACTAAATTGTACAAGGTTCAAAAATCACCTACCCAGAAATCTTGATCTCTCCATCCAATTTCTTGCAACATGTTTCAACAGGAGAGCCATAATGCTCCACACCAAGAGCCTCTGGAGACCCAGCAGCACAGTCTAAATAAACACCAGGTGTGTAGTCTTGCTTGCATTTGATGCCACCCACGTAGTACATACCAAATCATGTACCATGTGAGCTTTAGTCGCAGAGATGTTACTGTCAATCTAATAAGTCTCTTTGTTGTAGCACTTGTAAAGTGATGAGTATGTGGTGGTAGTCAAATAGTGGTAGAATACCTCTGTGTTATCTGTTTTTGAATATGTAACAAAGAAAGTGATACTGTCATTTACCATGCATTTTCACAGTCCCTTGACTTGTTGAGAAAAGGGAAAGTAGACATGAGAGAATAAGACTTCCTTGGTTGTTCTGTTTGTAATAAGTTTTTGTTGGGGGATTTATTGAAAGCAACCATGCTACAATATCCAGTTTTCAATATTTACCAATGATTTCCCTTTGTGGGTTTTCTGACAAAGGTTGATATAAAACTTTTAGTCATAGGTATTTATTTTTGTTTTATTTTTAATTTAATATTTTTTGGAAATTTTTGGTTTTATCTTTAATCTCTTTTAACATACCTATCTTTTAGTTACTTTGCTCATTTACTATTAGAAAAGAATTCTTTAGATTATTAATTTCAGTTTCTTTGTTCAAAAAAAAAAAAAAAACTTTTGAGAAATTCTTACTCCTTGGTTTTTGTTGTGGTGTTAATTTTAGAATGGTTTGTCTATACTAGTGTATCTGTGGTGCAGACTGTGGGGTCGATTGAGTGTGTGTTTTTCCATGCTGGGAGGTGTTCTAGAAAAGATTTGACTGCTTAAATTCAAATGATTTCTACAATGGCATGCTTGATTTTCAATTTTTTGGTTGCATGCTGCAGGCAAATTTGCTTTTAATTTCATATTTTTGGTAAATTCACTAACTGAATCAATATCAGCAATGATTGCAGCCATTTGCTCAAAAAAGAGAAAAAGTTAATGCCAGTGCTGGAAAGAGTCACATGTGAAATGCGCTTGCTTATTCAATCAATTGAGTTTTATCATTCCCAGTTTATAATTCGAACAAATTATCAAGATTGCCAAAGGTATGTGAAAAGGTCATAAATTGTCTAAGAAAAAAAATTAAATCAATTACATTAGAATTGTCTTTCATTTTATGCTTTCATGATATATGTGGTTTCATAACATTGAAAGCAATGCACCAAAATGAAAGAAAAGGTCAATTCACAATGCAAGGAAGCAAATATTTTAGCATGAGAAAGAATTATTTCGTCAGACTAATTGAATTTGATAAAAAATAATAAATGTGGAGCAATATTAAGTTTGTCTATTAAAAAGTTTATCTTCACAATGGAACCAAGGACATGAAAGAATTCATACAATGTCCGCAGTGCCAACCAAGGGTGTAGATTTATTCTTAGGTTCATTCTTTCATTAATCATTTTTTTAATCTCTTGTGTTAAGCATAATTTTAGATGGTTTCGTAAACGTTCTGTGTATGTTTGTATTGTAAACCTTTTGACCCCATTTGTCATACGAAAGACATAAAATTGTTATCTTGTCATCAATTGTTTTCATTCTCACAGCACATAAAAAACATATTTCTCAAATAAGGAATTTTCTTTATAACTTTTACTACAGAAAAAAGACTTTTGCATGCCATTTGTTGATCCCCATGATGGAATTTGTCCCCGTTTTTCTCCTAAATTCACCATCTTTTCTTGATCTCGTTCGAATGTCCTTCATTTAAGAGAGAAGGGCTTTTCAAACAGATTGCTGTACAATTGTCTCAGAGTATAGACATTCATCACGTTCGACATAATTTTCAATCAATTCACAGCATTCATCTTCTTCCACGTACAACATCATCCAACTTTTCTCTTCGTTACTAAGTATACCGGAACAAGGAGCGGGTCCGACACAGTCCTTTTTGCACCTTTCTATAGTCCAATCCATATAATACTTGTTGGTGCCAACTGGCGTGAGGTTCAAAGTATCTCCTACACACAACTCTTGATCTCTCCATCCAACTTCTTCGCTGCAACACTCTTCGACAGTGCCGTAGAGTTCCACACCAAGAGCCTCTGGGGATCCAGCGCATGCTGGATGTGCACCCGGTGCACAATCTTGCTGGCACTTGATGCCATCAGCGTAGTACATGCCCGAGTGTGTACCAAGTGACCTATAGTAGCAGAGGTTACTATCCATCCAATCCATCTTTTCCGCACAGCACTCAGAAAGTGACGAGTACGTGGTGGCAGTTGAATATAGTGGCAGAATGCCTCCACATGGTCTGTATTCGAATAAGTAAAAAGCATGATAATGTCAGGTGCCATGCAATAAACAATTAACTGAATTTCTTTTGAACTGTTGAACTCACGCTTCGCCGTCGCATTGTTGGACGCACTTGAACTCGCTTCCCTCGTACCACTCGCCTGTGTCGGAGCCAATTTCTGCGGTGAATGCTTCAATGCCAACTAGCGACGAAGCCTCGCAAGTGGATGAATCAGTCCAGTAAAGTCCTGCAAAATAGAAGTTGAGAGTTTTTAGGTGAAATGGTTTTAGGAGACGTCAGAAATTAGAGTGAAAATTTTCACCTAACACAAAGACAAGCTGCACTTACCTTGCTCGCTTTCACAGCATTCAAGGGCAGAGTCGAAGAAAACACTCGGCACAGTGTACAACTGAGAAATGTCAAAACACGGCGCCTCGCCCTCACAATCTTTCACACAGACTGTTTGGCTGTAATCAACAACCCACTTATTTGTTTTCACTCCTCGAGTGTCGGCAACACATTTGTCCAAATCCATGTGTCCGAATGCTTGATGACAGCACTCAGTTTCGGTCATGTACATTTTCCCACTGGCCTCTGTTGCATTGGCACATGAGTAGCCTTCGGGACAACTCTCGGCATCAGCGTTCATGATACAAAATTTGTCGTTCAAATCGGCAAAGAACAAGCCTTCCGAGTTGGATAGCCCATCACACTCCTCCGCATCCAGCCAGTGCAAGCCGAGTTCGCAGCACTCCGCACTCGTGTTGTACATCATATTATCAGGCAAAGTATCAATTGTGGCGATGTCCACACACTTAGCATCATCTGGGTCGTCGCAATCTTGCTTACAAAGTCCGGCATCAACATCTTGAAACCACATATTCGACGGCTCACCGGTCGACAAAGTCTCGCAATAATCGGGGAAGAGCCATTCCATGGACGCACAACACTCTTCGACAGAATTAAACAGCGGCATTCCTTCCACAAACGAGTCTGCATCACACGAGTATCCATCGCCGAAACAATCCTGTGCGCATCTCTCCTCGAGTGCCTTCGTGTACCATTTGGCTCCTGGAATAGGGATGGCCAAATCAAGAATTTTCTTTTCGATAGGAGGAGAGTTCGTGAAGACATGCTTGTGCTCTGCAATTGTGAACCGCTGGACGATTGGCGTGGTATCGATGTCTGCGTTCATCATTTCAACCGGCAAGACAAGAACAGTGCATTCGGCTGGTTCAGCTTCGTTTCCGGCGAGATCGGTTGCCGAGACTCTCACGGTGTAGAGGCGTCTAAAACCAGAGGGACTTGGGTCGGTGTTACTCGGGTCTCTGACACAGGTACCGTCTCCATCCTGCCAACAAGACTTGGCGGCTACATAAAGCCCAGCATGCTCTGCTCCATAATTTTCATGGAACAAAGCTTGGCGTTCGCCATTGTAGTCTTCGAGCTCATTTGCAAAGACTTCAACCTTGACATTGACGTCACCTCCACAGTTGTCAGTGGCAGTGTACTGCAGGTTGATATTAGTCATCGTGCCGCCGTCGTCGAGTAGGCGCATGTTCGTCGTTCCCTGTCCAACGGTACACGACACTTGAGGTGGTTCAAGATCGATGGAGACGGGAACCGATCGAGTTCTTGCATCATTGCCACATTCATCTGTAGCGTCAAGAAACACTCGGGAATCAAAGCATGTGCCAGTCAATGTTGGGGAAAACTCGACGCTTCCATCGCAATCATCGACGACAAAGGCCGCATTGGCAACACAGTCGATGGCATCTTGGTTGTTGAGGAACCATTTTTTGGGGTATTTTCCGAACCCGGGACTGCATTGCGGGTACGCCTGGCTGATATCAATCACGGGCGCGTAGTTATCTTCCGTGCTGCAAGACAAAGAGCAAGAGAATGAGCCGAATGAATTGAGGACAAAAAGAAAGTACAACTTCAAAAGCGATACTCACCAGTCATCAACAACTTGATCGCAATTGTTATCTTTGCCATCGCACCCCTGACCATGCAAAGTATAGTCGTCGGCACAACGGCACACGACTTCATCATAGATCGCGGCGCTTCCATCCAGCATCTGCCTCGTATTCTCGTAAATCGCCTCAATTTCTGCTGAATCAATAATGGCATCGTGAAGTGCCCAGAAATCTAATTGGGCTTCCATTCCTCCAATGACGATTTCGAGTACAGTCACTGGGATGACTTTGAAAAAGTAGATGGTGGAAGTGGGAAGCAAATCTGAGATAGTTTCGGCGGCGATCAATGCAGCTCTGAGGATTGCAGTGACGGATTCCATGATGGCCACTGTATTTGCTGTGGTACGATCATCGTACCCGAAATCGACGGCATATCCTGGGATCAAGTTCTCGTACTCCGTAAGTCCAGCGGGGTAGGCCGGAGTATACGTAGTAAAGAATGGCTTGAATTCCACGGGACAGCTGGGCAATGGCCGACAGCCGTCTTCACCCATTGGAGTCACAGGAACAGTGGTGACAATTTCTGCGACACCGCACGTTTCATCTCTCTTGGTGGTAAGCTCTGTAATGTTTCCCTTGCACAAATCAGGTCGGACATCCTT
Organism: Thalassiosira livingstoniorum; assembly: GCA_036939595.1. NCBI lineage: Eukaryota > Bacillariophyta > Thalassiosirophyceae > Thalassiosirales > Thalassiosiraceae > Thalassiosira > Thalassiosira livingstoniorum. The sequence continues at coordinate 1,461 of JALLOT010000075.1, read as the reverse complement.
GAAATCGTCCACTTCCTGCTGCGGCTCTTGTCCCGGTGGAGTCGAAGTTTCAATGACACATTGAATAACCTCATCGCACAAACCCTCATCTGCGGCCACAAAGTTGAGCTTGGCCGAAAGATCCTTGGCCACCTCACACATTTCGTCCATTTCTAGATCTAGCTCTTCGATGCTGTATCCATTTGTGGGATTGTCCCAGTCGAAGTCGCCATCGCTGGCTCCGAAGCATGCGTTGATGATGAATGTAGCGAAGGGTGAAATTTCGGCTTCGCCGTCTTCTCCATCCATGATCTCGTAGGCTTCGTTGAAGCAGAGGCTGTTATTTTTGTAGTTGGGGCATTTTCTTCCCTCTTTTCTGAGGCATGATTCTTCGGAATACTACAAAAATGATTTAAAAAACGAAACAAATTTAGAAAAAGGTCACATTGTTGGTCATTTGAAAAATTGGAATTAGCATTGAAATGGACTTTCAAAATGCAATTACATACCTGATCAACATAAGAGGAACACGCCCAGAGCTCTTCGCACAACTTCATGAACTGGGTAGCATTCTCTCCATACATTTCGCCGATATTGATACTCAAAGTGACATTCTCTTCCACCTCCGCCGAAATCACAACATCCGGCCGAAACCGAAATGCCTCACAACACGCCGGATCATCGATTGGTACATTTTCCGCATCCACGATTCCCGAACCTGGGGCCAGAGCGTCGGCGCAGGTGAACTCCGCCCCCACTGCAGGATCGTTGGGGTCTGTCTGAAAGAAGGCCGTGGAGGTCGTCATGTTATTGCCGTTGAAGCGGAGGTAGAAGGAGCTGCCTTGGGTGCACAAGTCCTTGAATTCTTGGGCCATGTCGGAGTCATCTTCGTTGGCCCATTGGGGGAAGGAAAATGCTTCAAAGACTTTGCAGTGTGAGAGAAGAGAGAAGTAGGTAGAGGTGGGAAAGAAGGAAGAGTTAGACGGGAACAAAGCCAAAGTAAAGACAACAGGGTAGGTATTCAGTTGCAGATCAATTCAAAAATGAAAACTTACTGGGAGAGGCAACAATGGGACCACCATCACTGTCCAGGCCGCCGCAATGAGCGGAGACTCGCGTAACGCCAAGAGCTAAAAGAAGAAACCCATTGGAAGTTGGGTGGAAAAAGTTCTTGAGGTGTCTCATGGTTTAGGGTGTTGGAATGTTGATAATGTTTGAAAATCATGAGATGGAGAACAAGATTTGAGGTGCTAAAACTGACCAACTAAAACATTATGCTGCCTCACACCTCCAAAAGCTTCCAAAAGCCTCCATCCAAAACTGCAGTGAGCACGCTGCGCAGGACCTCCTGATTACGCCAACAGTTGTTGTAATCTCATGAAAGGAAGATAGAATGGCTTTCGCAGAGATAAGGTAAGGATGGTAAGTACCGTACATCGTTGCTATTAGAGGTGCGCAAATGTCAAGTTTATGCGAACCTTA